>BFEA01000124.1:332789-362760 GCA_003427395.1 Chara braunii
CACACACACACACACACACACACACACACACACACACGTGTGTATGTTGTGTCAGAGTAAAGGACACGGATCAGAAAGGAGACCACATGGCGCTTTCTGCCTTCCAGTCCTGCCTTACTGTCCCTCCTTAACGTACGCCCTCGGGCTCTCTATTTGAAATGCATGCCACGTGGCAACCGTCGGTCCCCACAATCGCGTGTCCACGTCATGACATTTCCGATGGCGTACCACGTAGTTCCCTCGCAATGCTGACGTGGAGACATGCCACGTGGAGCAGGAGACGTGAGCGGTGAGGAGGGAGGGGGGGGGACAATCACCAAGGAGTGGGTTTTATCTTCTTCAAAAGAAATCTGAAAAGGACAGAGAGTGCGTGCGGAGTAGCGGTGATGGCGGCAGGGGGAGGACGGGGTGTGGTGGAGAGGGAAAGAGCAGGTGTTTTCGAGTACCCGAGGGGTCAAACGAAAACTGGGCTATATGTGCTGGGTCTGCAACCCAGGGTATGATTTATATATTCATCTACGGGAAAAAAAAAGAAATAAAAAATTTATAAAATGCTACAAGAGTTGCAGACCACCAGGGGCGAGATCTCGCTCGCAAAAAGGATTAGATTTATCTCCTGAATCAGGACGTGTTCGTGGAAAGGTGCAGAAGATCACGATTGATCTGCTTTTCTGCATCTCTATTAAGGCGCTTAATCCAGCCTTCTTTGATAATCTGAGTTCATCTCCTGGGGTGCGTTCATCATTTTACTTATTTATTTATTTTATTTATTTATTTATTTATTTTCCCTTTGAAAGGGTGAGAGCCTTGTGATGTTATCAGCGAACTGACCAGCCCCAGGGAATTCAGAATTTGGTTCTGTTCATCTACCGTCTTCACCCGAATAGAACGCCCGGTCATTATCGCTGCACCTGGACTGAAAAGTGCCCCAAATACAGGTATAATGACAGGGCGTTATATTCGGGTGAAGACGGTAGGGATCCGAAATCAGACCTATATTTCAAGAGTTCACGAGTGCACCAACCAAACTAGGACCGTTGTCTTTTTTTTTTCTTTTTTTTTTTAATTTATGTTAGTTCATCATCTAATTTGAAGCCATTTGGAGTTTCAGTCCTTCAAGATCTCATTAGAGTCAAATTCACATAATGTCGCTTTAACTCTTCGTGAATTATCCCGTATGACATTTTCCTATTTCAGTCATTTCCTTATCTGGCTTTATCTTCCAACTTACTGTAGTGTACTTGGTTTCCTATCTTGTCCTCACGGGTGACGTCTCTTTTTTTTTTTTTTTTTTTTTTTTTTCAAATCCTTGCGCAGGGGCGACGCTGTATCGTTCCAATTTTAATGGATGTCCCAAAAACAGGACATGATCTTACCTGAATTTTGTTAACTATCCCAAGTGATCTTTAGCCGAAGCCGGGTATTGGCCCCGGGGCTAGGTCCCACTTGCACGAATTAAGAGATACCGACCGTAGATAGCAAAGATCAACGACCGAAATATCCTAATTTGCGCAAGTGAGACCTTGCCCCCGGTATTTCAATTGTCTCGTAGTACTTGTACAACTCCTCACGGGACGGCAGGCCCAGTTCCCGCCACATGCTGCCCCCCACGAATAGAATAGAGCGGGAAGCTGCAATCAGGGGAGCGAGTGAAAACAAGAGCCGAATGGAGGGAGGGAGAATGGGCGGACGAGGAGGGGAAGGCAGAGGAGGACAAAGAGGAGCAGGAGAAGGAGGAGGAGGCGGCAGAGGAGAAGGAGGAAGAGGAGCAAGAAAAGGAGGAGGAGGAGGAGGAGGAGGGGAGAAGGAGGAGGAAGAAGAGGCGGCAGAAGAGGAGGAGGAGGAGGAAGAGGAAGAGGAAGAGGAGGACAGGATAGGAGGAGGAGGACAACTGGGAAGGAGGGTAGAGTGGGGCCAGAAAAACGGAGGATAAGCGATAGAAAGGCAGATATAGGAGTATGTGAGAGAAGGTAAATGGCCGGATACAAGCGCACACGCGCAATGGGGGGCCAGAGAAATGAAGCAGTTGAAGAGCGAGGGTGGCACGAATTTGGAGAGTCAAATGGGCACACACCGTGGAGGCAGAGGCTATAATGGATATTCAAAAACCCAGAAATATAAAAGATTAAAAAAATAATAATAATAATAAAGAAAAAGAAAACGCGAAAAGAAGGAAGGGGGGCAGCAAAAGACCTTGTCTTCGTCGTTCACCAGGCAAATGCCCACATTGGCCCTATAGCCCTGTGGAAGTGGATCGACGGCCCCCCCGCTTTGCCCTCTAGCATCCGACGATGAGCCGTCCATCCCATTGGGCCCTAAGGCCGCCATCTGGCGATCTTGGTCAGCGCTAGACCCGCCTAATGCTCCCTTGCCCCAGCTGCGCACGAACGGCGGAGTCAGGGATCGATCCCGCGACCTTCCGCGACAATGCCGTCGGCAGACCGCCAGTCCCAACCCTGGAAATACCGACCCGCCTGTCTCAAGAACCTCGCTTGAACCAAGGCAAGACCCACAACCTAGACTACTAAGACCAAAACATCGACCAGGACCGGAACCAGGACGGGAAACAGGACCAGTTGCACTCGACCGACTGGATCGGGAGTGACCGAACGCACATTCCAGAACGGAGATGATCGAACGTCCAGTAGAGCAGCAGCGGAGGACACGTGGGTGGCAGCCGACCGGTCGTCCGATCTTGCCCCTCTGCTGCTCGGATGAGGACTGCTCAACTACTCCTCCCCCTCCTTTTCCTACACCCCCTCCCGACACTACTTCCCCTCTCCGTTGCCTCTTCCACAATAGCGTCTTCTTCGATTGCTCGTTTCTGAAGCTGGCGAGACAGATCGACGGCGCTGGCGCTTCCACGTACGCTATTGAAAATGACGCTCGCAAGGAACGGGGTACACGTAAGCTCTGCCGCATCATCGACAGCTTCGACAGCTCCTCACAACCCCACGAGGCGGGGGGAGCGGCGGCCATCTAATGAAAGAGTTCGAACCCTGCTTCGAACCCTGCTGGTGCCAGCCACCCCAGCCACCCCAGCCCCCGGTCCGCGTGAGGAGGAATATTAGACGCAGCAAACCGCGTGAGGAGGAATATTTAGACGCAGCAAGCCGTCCGCTGAAACTATCGAGCACGACCAGCTGCCGTCTAATCAGGGTTCCAACCCGAGTTGGGGGTCTGCCCAGTCCCGCAATCCGTCCCGCAATCCGGCGATCCGGTAAGCGTACGCTGCCAACGAGCCACCGGTAAACGACTCCCACAAGTCGGTCTAAAAGGAAGGAGGACAAGCTTTTGGCCCGTCATCCATCCCATTCGCTTCTTTGTCCGTCTCCACCCAGCGCTTTCTTCTTTATTTCTCCTTTGACCTGTGCTGAGGATGCTTGGAAGACCTTTTAGGATGAATGTGAATCAGAGACATCCACGACAGCCCGAATCTGCCTTGATTGAGGACATACCCAGTGTCTCCAGGTCGTACAAAAAAAGGACAAAAAAAGGGATTCGTAACTTCCTCTCAAAAAAACAGAGTTCAGCTCACTTGGTAAGGCACGTAAGTGGCATTAAAGACGTCGTGGGTTCAAGCCCCGAGACTGCTTGCTGCAAACCATTTGAGCTAGTTGGCTTGAGGGGCGGACGGGGTGGCGGTGGATCTGCTGCCTATAGGCTAGAACTTAGTAAACCTGGAGGGGCTGTAGGGGCCTGTGGAAGAAAGCTTACGCCTACATTCTTCCCCCGAACATAATACAAATGCGTTATGGGTTTTTCGAATAGAACACATACACATTGTATTCGAATAGAACCGCTGAGCATTGTATTCGTTTACAACGCATATGTGCCGTTTTGTGTATGATAGGCCTATTTGTGTTAGAAACCCAACAGGAAAGCCCCGATTCAATTTGAACTTGGACCCTCCATCGTCCAACAGCTAAGCTCAATCGTATGTGACGCTCAACCTCACGCCCTGTGCTGCTTTCCGGTTGGAGTATTTTGGGTTCACAGAAAGGCCCGGGAAGAACAACAACGATAGGGTGTGCCAAGGGTTTTGGGGGGAATTGAGTGTGGGGACACAGACGGAACTGAAATCCCCCGTCTTGGTTCGACTTTAGTAAGGGAAAGGTCCGTCGCCGTGAGATATAAGGAAAAGAGTGCGTACGGGTTCTCATGACGATGAGGAATTCAATCCAAGTATCGTTGTACTTCCCAGCGAGCCGCTGCCCTTCGTTTCGAATGAAAGGGGGAGGGCACATGCGTGGTATCCCGTTTTCAGAAGAGATCTCGCCGGCGCTCACTACGCAACTTTGAGTCCGACGTGAAGGGCCTCAATCGAGTGGCTCTCTCCCTATGTTCGTCCTCGCCACGTGTGCGGTAAGCCTTTGGCTTGGTAACGCTCGGTACGACGACAGTGGCTACACAGAGTGTTAGGCCAATAAGGTGCCACTGCCACCCATGGGATGACGATCAACAACAACGAATAAGGCGGAAAATGAGTATCGATAATTACGAATCCTGCACCAACGAATCTGGAGCACCGGGTCTAAGGTGGAAAGTAACAACGCCCACCGATCTTGGCGACGACTTTTCGTCACGGTACATCCCACTCCCTTACACGTGTCCTTTCCTCGTTGTACGGGAAGGGGCGCGGCGAAGGTACGGGAAGTCGGTGCCCCATCGGATTGGGGCGATCGGTCCACATGGCAAAGGGCCAAGCACCGGATTCTCCCTAATCATGCATCTTTCATTCGATCAATCGAATCCCGCATTTCATCAGATCTATCAATATGCTCATACAAGTCTTCAGGGAGGCGAGACATGAATCGAAAGAGAGAAGCAGGCAGAAGGTAATTACACACGAAAATTTTTGATGCCCTTGTCGAAAGATTCCGGCTCAAATGCCAAGTGAACGGAGCTCACGCTCGACGACTTATACTTTGAGACAAAAAAAAGAGGCGCATCCACGTACTACTCCCATCATAGCGATTGTCATCCCGCCGACTTAGTCTCTGCTCGGTCTTGCCGGGATCCCACAGTTCGTTGGGCAATCCAGCGCACAACCGTCAAGACTACAGTCAGCTCGTCAAGACTTTTCGACTCGCACCTTCACACGTACCACCTAGCCACTACTTCTTGGAAGTTGGTTGATGAGTTGAGAGAGAGATTTTCGGGAGCGCTTGCGAAATTTATAGTTGCGGAAAAGGAGGTAGATGATAGGAAGAATTAGGATTGAGGGGGGAAGGGGTAGGGGAAGGTTTAGGGATAATCGCACGACGAAAGCTATGTCGATCCTTCGGATCCTGGTTGTAGCCAATCAGAATCCTCGTGTATCAAGAATTTCCTTCTAATACGGTGCGTCTCCTTGGCTAGAGGGGAGGGGGGGGGAGTCGACAGAGCATTCCGGCGCAAGGATGATTAGAGCGGGAAGAAGAAGAGCACGAAAAATAGCACGACACAGAACCAAGATCCAAACGATCAAGAAAAAGAAAAGGCGCGCGAGGCAAAGCAGAGATGGACAAACAGTTACTGAGAGAAAGAGAGAGAGAGAGAAAAAAAAAAAAAAAAAAAAGAGTGTCGAAGGTAGCGAGGGAACCGGAGAGAGGAGAGCTCGCATGCATGGCATTGATACGAAAGCAAAGGGCACCGAAACAGTTACAACTCATTCAGAATCCTACGCTAATTTAAAATTGAAGTTCACCAGTCTCGCACGTAGAGTGAACGTGGAAAAAAATCCTAGGTCTATTCAGATTCACACGAGAATTCTCATACGAAGCCGAGAATATTCATGAACAAGAAGGACACGTCGGGTCCCACTTATTCCAGAATTCCTAACCGTCGAGCCAAATCCCTAGCGCACTCGCTAAGGCGCGCATAATTCCCATGTATTTCTCGAACTGTGAAAATATGAAATTCCAAAAACTGATCAAAATGACAAGGGTCAGACCTCGAGTGATGTGCATCGAACACAGAAAGGGGCCTCTTCGCTCTAGTTGCAAAAGATCACAAAAAAAAGGGGGGGGAACATGGAGGATGGCACATGTCCGAAAGTTGGCGCGTCACATATGTGATGCTCAAGGGGTTCCAAAATTATGCGATCTCCTGATTGCATGTATGAGAATTAGTTTACAAGAGGGGGGGGAGAAGAAGGGAGAGGGGGGGGGATGAATGAGGAACCGAGCGTATCAGGATAAACAAAATCTTGTATCAACACTAGATCGGGCCAGAGTCCATGTTGACACCAACTTCAATTGCAATGTCTTCGCGAATCTGTCGGCTCCTTCTTTCAGCATCTCTACCATCCAGCCATGTCATGTGCAACTCCCTGCCTCTTTGATTGGCGGAGGTCGTCGAAGTGACACCGTCATGGTCCGCCGATCTTACCTGCTTCTGCTCAATCACTGAAAATCCGCTCGGCGGTAACTGACGAGGAGAGGGTTATGGAGTGGTCTAGGCCATTCAGCTGGGAGCGAAGGGAAGTAGTCGGATGCTTCGTCACCGAGATCGACAAAGTGGACGATTTGGTGGGCTCGAGGGAATTGATGGTTGGGTCGGGAGAGGGAGAGGAGGTAGTCGGGATAAAGGGAAGTATAGTGCGGAGGATATTATCGTGTAGGGATTCATAATCCTCCACCGCGGGAAAGGTCCCGGAGATGATGCAATACAACTCTATACGGTTGTATTGCCTCCAGGCGACACTGAAAAGAAGGATGTTGAGAGGGAAGGACGGGGAACAATGAGGGAAGACTTTGCATAAGAGTCGCACGACAAAGTGGTGGCAGAAGAGCTGGTTGGCGAAAAATATGTCGTAGTTTAGAGGGAACTCGATGTGGGGAAGAGGAGAGAAGGAGAGATAATCAAGAGGGCGGTGGTAGATCGGACGAGGACGGAGCGCTCGTGCGGGGAGGAGGACGGGGACAAAGCGCAGAGGGGGTGGAGGAGGGACTCGGAGATGGTGAGCGAGAGCGGTGGCGTCGACGGGAGGATTCTGCGCCATCGTATCGACTGGCGGCGTCGGCAGGGACTTTGGGGTTCAGAGAATATCCTCCCCGTGCAAAGGTGGCACTCGGGCCGGCGGAGCCTCCCGGGCTCGGGTGCTGATGCCTCTTCTTCTTCTTTTGATGTCGATCTCGCTTCTGACTCTTCTTCTGCTGACAGACCCGCAATGGATATGCAACCTGGATCGTCGTCCGATGACACCTCGCCGTGCGCTTGATGAGCGTTTCAAAACTCGTCTATATCGGAATTGTCCGGTGCAAGATCGTCCAGGTCCAGAAAACACCAAACTGTGGGACCGTGATCGCTCAGGTATTGACATAAGTCTTCTGTGTAGTTCGTCCAAATTACTGTTGGCGTCAACATCCTCTCCAAAGTGACAGGCTCGGCTTGGCTAGGATCGCTTGGATTGAAGGAGATGATGTTCGTCAGCAGATCGTCGACGAGCTGGGACAGGAAGGTGATGAGCTCTTAGGCGACAGTCGCTCTACCTCCTTCAGCAATCTCTCCACAAAGAAGTCCAAATAATGTGTCACAGGTCTCCATCTCCGTCCGCCACGTCTGTGCTAGTACTAGCGAGATCTCGTTACAAATCTCTAACTCCCGATTGTTGTAGTACCGAGCCCAGTGACACCTCACCGTTAGCATGCACACGCTGATCGACGCGAATTCAGTCCACTTGCAGATGTAAGAGGGATGGAACGGAGGGATCGTAGCGGGGCAAATCTCCAAGGTTAGAAGGGGATCGGCCCACGATGGCCAGAGCGTTGGAAGATCAGAAGGGAGGGAGAAGGTCGAGAAGCTATTCATCTGCGCAAAGGGTAAGGATGAAGAGGGGGAAGGGGATGAGCTAGGGGATCAGTGCTACTAAATCAGAGAGAAAAGGTATCGGGCACTCGGTCCCCACTACTTGTCGGCCTGGTCGGTCGCTGCCGCCAATCCGCCACCAGCACCTGCGCCCACTCGTAGAGGTTGGTGATCACCGTGTTACGTTGTTGTGAGCTGATAGTGCACAGATCACCATTGAAGGCGAGGATCACCGTTACGTCGCTCAAATTATACCGGGAGAATCGTTAGAACGTCGAAGCTTCCACCAAGATGACCGTTGATCCCCGCTCCGTTGAAATCGTTACTTCTACGGCTGCGTACCAGGCTCGGTGGTTGAACAGTTGCGCAAACCGGAGGAGATCAGGAGTGAGACGAGGATGTGAGACTTGGCGAAACTGCAACGAAGGTCGAGGCTCGAGAAGCTACAGAGGAAGGGCCGATTCGATGGCGAAACTCATAGCGAAGATCGAGGAGAAGTTGTATCAGACGAAGGAGAGGAAGCAAGGTCCTCGTCTGGGCTGGAGAAAGAAGACTGGGGCGAGATAGGATCTTCAGAGGGTGGGAGAGGGCAAAGGTAGGAGGTATGGCGGACAATAGGAAGAGAGCTATGGTTGGCGCCAGTCTCAGGAGCGATGCGCACAATATTGGCTCCGTTAGGGCCAAGTTCCACTACGTAAAAGCAGCCAGAAAACTTGAGAGCGAGTTTTCGGTTGCGTGCACATTTACGTACCTGCACTAGGTCCCCTAATTTGTACAGGTGTTTTGGGCCTGCATTCCCATTTCGGGCCTCCTAACTACGGACCTGCCTACCGTGGGCTAGTTCTATCATTTTCTTCCTTTTTCGGGCTAGCCTTGGGATAGTCTTTTCCATTAATTCCACATACCATTTAGCCTTGGCCTTGAGGGCCGACCGTGTGTCCCTTCCCCCTGTTTCGGCAATTTTTGAGGCACTCCGATTGTTGACACATGGGATATTATTTGTTCGCAGCTGAAAGGGGGTGAATCCAATGGATTCATGAGGGGTCGCTTGATGGATCCCGGTGATTTGATACACTATCTCAGGCCAATGATGCGTGTCACTAACCGCTAAGTTCCTGCGAAAAGCGGTCTTAATCATGCGGTTCACGTTCTCGGCCAACTCATTGGACTGAGAGACATGGAAGGCGGTGTGTCCGACAGTAAAGCCACGATGCAACAGTAGTTCCTCTACCTCGATTTTGAATTCAGACCCATTATCGGTTAGAATCTCTTCTGTATCTAGATGGGTATTGAGGAATCGATCAATGTACGTAGCTATTTCTAAGGCCTTACGTGTTTTACAAGGGGTTGACTTCTATATATTTCGAGAAGTGGTCGATAAGCACCAAGAGAATGGAATTCTCACAACGATTGGGGCCAGGTGACACGTCGATATCTGTCGTGTCCATACTGACTCGCTGGAAAGGAAGTTCTACTTCTATCGGAACTATCGTGTTTGGCCCATGGATAGGTGCACGATCGGTCGCACAGACTAGACAGTTGGCAACCACGTGCCTAACATCGTCACGAATGTTAGACCAGAACCATTGATTCTGATCGATGGTTGCTTCGGTGACACGTATAGCAAAGTAAGCGGCTTGCTCCTCGTGCGCAGATTTGGTTCAGTCGTATCGCTGAAAGGGATGGGGAACCAGCAACCACAATCCCGATCCGTCGATTTTACACTTTTCCAGATGACCGTTGATCCATCGATAATCTCTTGACCTCTCGGTTGCTCGACGTCTGTCATGATTAGTAAGATGGTTTAATGGTTTACCAGCTAATTTGACCAGTAATATCTTGTCCATCCATACTTCAGCTCTTCGGTATTTCTCGTCATATTCGGGACCGTTAGTTCTAGCGGTCTCGAGTCGAACCTTTGTAGGAAGCTTGTCCGTTCGACACAGAGGGCACTTCCATGCCTTACTACTCGTTCGGTATCGAACACACGCGCCGTGCGCTCGGTTGACACATGTGGCGCAGTCTACTACCAGTCAATGAACTCAGACTCATAGGGATAGCAGTCTACCCCATAAACCCGTGTGATACATGTGCAAAAATAACAAAAATTGTCAGGGAGATTGATGAAAAAATCCGAATGCGGAGGGTTGAGAATAGAAGAAGGAGAAGGAGAAGAAGAAGGGGGTGCAATGGTTCCAAGGGAAAGAGAACGTATTCACTCAATCCTTCAGAAGGATCTCCACCTTACCATACTGAGGCTCGTCTTTCGGCTCCGGGTCGTGCCACCGTGTCACTTCCTCACTTTTGGGTACTTTGTCGGGTCGGTACAAATGTGTCAGTCCATCCACGTTGTCGAGTCTCTCGTGTTTCTGATGACGAATGTCAAAGTCCATGTTCTACAGTGTGGTAGCCCATCGTCCTATCATACCCGAATAATACTTGGACTTCTTCAGGGCCAGCAGTGGTTCGTGATCGGTTACCAATGTGAACTTCCCGCCATCTAAGTAAGCTCGGAAGTGAATGATTCCCCACAATGTCGCGTAGCATTCTCCCATCAGAGCAGCGTAGTTCCTCTTGCAGGAAGGTACCGATTTGGACGCGTATTCCACCACGTGTTCCAGGCCACCAGGTCCCACCTGGGCCAGGATCGCGGAGATCGCATCGGGCTGCCAATCAGTGATGATGACAAAAGGTTTTTCCTGGTCGGTCTTATGAGGAACGGGGCCGAGATCAGAGCCGCCTTAAGTTCTCGAAAGGCCCGATCGCACGGCGGGATCCTGATCAACGACTGATCTTTTTTTAACAAGTTTGTGAGTGGTCCCGCAATCACTGCAAACTTTTTGATGAACCTCCGATAGTATGATGCCAACCCCAAAAAGGCGCATACTTGTGTCACTGATGTCAGCACCGACGCGTCTTTCACGACTGCCACGTTCTGAGGCTCTGGCTGCAAACCCTTGTCCGTAACCACGTGGCCAAGGAAAGAGATTTTCGTGAGGAAAAACTAGCAATTCTCGAGAGCCACCATGAATCCAGCGTCCTTCAGCGCGTGCAATGTCCATTCAACTTGAATGTGTTGCACGTTCCCTTCGTAGGTACTCGAATATAGTATTAGAATATCATCCATATATACAATCACACAATAATTAATAATGCTCTGCGCCAACTAAGTTTTTCGCACGAAGTTATGGAAAACAACATTCATCGCGTGTTGAAAAGTGGTTGGGGCATTGCAATTTTCCATCGGGCATCTGATCCGTTGCCAAGTCCATTCGAAAAGAACGAAGGCCGTTCTCGGACAATCTTCCTCTCAAACAAGGAGATGGTGAAATCCATAGTGGGCATCAAACTTGATAAAAAATTGAGCACACCCAATAACATCCAACAACTCGGGGAAGGGGATACACATCCTTAATCGTGATGTCATTCAACTTTCGATAATCAATGCATATACGAATTCCTCCTGCCTTTTTGGGAACGATGACCATAGGGAATGACCAAGGTCCGATGGTGGCCTCAATCCATCCGTTAGCGTCGAACTCCTTCACCCTCTGGAACGTTGTTAGTTGTTGCGTCGGCGAGTACCGATAAGGAGTGCAGCTAACCGGTGGATGATCCCCGACGAGGATTACGTGTTCTATCACATTTGACAACCCAATATCGTTATCGTATACGCTCAATACCATAGCATATCCATGCAATACATCAATCAAGGACTTGCCGATCTCTCGTGGAACGTGACCGGGTAAGGTGATCGTTGGTCGATCAAAAATGTCAAGATGTATATTGATCCAATTTGGACCCAGTGGTCGTTTACTGTCGATGCTAGAGAACATACAGCTACTAGTCCGGATAAAAAAAACGGTGGCGAGCATCTGTGATTATACCGGGCCGATCATCTTAGTTCTTTAGCTTCGACGTCAATGTCGGGGTCAGTGGTGCTTGCTGCGATTTCTAACCCAGTTAGTTCCGCCATTTCCTGCATTAGGTCGTGAAAGTCATTGATCGGGGATTCAGCCTCTTGTCTAATTTGGGCGATCATAGCGCTTTGCGTGAGCAATGATCTGGGTGGAGAGACAAAAAGATCTAGGTATTGATTCATTTCCTGATATCTCTCACGTAATGAAAGCGCACCCTCATATAGAGTACGAGGGGGTTCCAAGAGGTCAACCATCTCTGAAATCTGCAAGATGGGGGTTCTCCAAGAAACGATGTTGCGGGAAGTTGTACTTCTGTTGACGTGAGAAAAACGAATGGTTGAGCAAAGATAGGCTTGCTCGTTCACGTGGTGGATGAAATCATTCGGAGTTTCTCTTTAGTCTCGTGAGCGAACAACTCGACCAATTGATCCCATTCCTCCTCGGTGGGCATATGATTTAACAGTTCAGCGTAATCTTGTTCGTCATATTCACCATCATCGGAGGGATGGTGGTCCACATCACTACTTTCAGAAAGATCTCCTTGACTCGTGGTCTGGAACGTCCATATCCGGAACTTCGAATCGGGGAGGCTGGAATTTCTTTTCGGCGATCGAGTAGAAACTCGTAGCAGCAGCGTCTGAGGTTTCCCTCCAGTATGCGTAAGGATAAACTGTTTGGAATCGAAATGTATCTGCGCACCCACAACCATCGTCCAAGGCAAACCTGACAACACCTAGTATGACTGCAGGTCAATGACTAATGCGTTAACCAGGACATGTACTAATCCTACCTTGACGGCTACATTTTCGATGATTCCTACTATATTCATGGTTTTTTCATCGGCGGGGACGTCGTTGTCTTTCTCGGGCAAGGGGAGGATCGAATTCAATCATCCAGTTTTTCAGATGGTTTCCAAGGACATCGTCACAGTAGATGATCCGGTATCAACAAGAGCATAGAACGGTTTACCCCACTGTGACACTTCACAATCACATTCTACATTCTTCCATAAAACCGATCGAACATGGACAAAGTGCCCTTTCTCTGCATATGAAATGGTAGCAACCCGAGCAGTTTCAGGTGCGTCGGACATGTTCACGGTGGGTATTGGTTCCGATGGAGGAGAGTCTACTTCTACTTCGTCGTCCTTCTTTTTCTCCAGCATCGTCTGAACACGTTGGCACGTGAATCGTTTCTGATTTTTCTGGCACTGCTGAAGAAGTTTGTCATTCGCTGCCTCCGATATGGTCAGCAAATGACCCACCGGCACAAGGAATCAGATATCTAATTGTTTGAGTGTCTGTAGAACATCAATTTCTCCTGTTCGAAATTAAGGACCGATTTCTAATCCTCGTTCAACCCATTCGAGCTCGTCTTTGCCAGGACGGATTGCTCCGATCACTCCTGCTAATTGGAGGTATTATGTTGGATCAAGGACATCGACTGCTTTGGAAGATGATCCTAAAGTGGACGCGATGGGTTCGGGCGAAGAAGACGGTTCTGGAGAGAAAGAGTTAGGCTCCCTGTTTCTTGTTGTCTCCAACAGCGTGGTCACCTGTCCTTGGTTCAGGGCGATGGGCGTGGCTGCAGGCGGAGGTTGATTTCACTTCGGCAGGGGGCAATCCCGCACAAAGTGTCCAGGTTGCTTACAGTTGTAGCATTCAATTCTGCTTGCTGGGTTGGCCACATGGTGTGGGGCAGGGAGAGCTTGAGGAGCAGTTAGCAGGGGATACGAAGAAGGAGCGGGACGCGAAGAACTCATGTTAGTACTCATTAGCTTTGTCAAGATTTGCTCTAATCGATTCATCTGAGAAGTCTGCATTTGAATCAGATTGTTCATCCACTCGGATTGTCTGGTCGTGGCGGTATGAATCATCTTATCCAAATGCAGATTGGTGATGGGTACAAGTGCAGTAGTTTGGGGAATGACGGTATTTATAGGTACGATCTTTGGAGGAGGAGGAGCAGGAGATAAGAGACGAGGGGATAGGTTTTGGGGAGGTCCATCCCTGTCTCTTATACACATCTAGATGTGTATAAGAGACAGGAATCATCTTATCCAAATGCAGATTGGTGATGGGTACAAGTGCAGTAGTTTGGGGAATGACGGTATTTATAGGTACGATCTTTGGAGGAGGAGGAGCAGGAGATAAGAGACGAGGGGATAGGTTTTGGGGAGGTCCATCCTGATAATCGTGATTCGGGCGAGGGTAAAATCGCCCCACCTCATTGAGCCAGGAATGCCTTTTGGCAGCTACATCCTGTATCATGTCCGAGATGTCTTCATCCCCCTGATTGATGTTTTTGCGTGTATCGAGTAAATCCAGTTCAAGTGCTTTAGCAATAATGGCGGGTAGCCGGTTCGTTTTTGGGGAACCTTTTTCTGTAGTTTCGCCTTTGGCACAGGGTTGCGGCGATGATTGATGAATAAGTCTCGAGCAACATTTTTTTCCCGTTTAGATTTATCTAGCACGGTTTGAAACCGGTCTACAAAGTCGGGTAGCAACTCTCCGGGTTCCTAAGGACGGGTTTTTAACACAAACCAGGCAGCATCCTCACTGACCTCGTCAAACCTTGCTGGGAACGCTCTCTTAAAGGTATCCCAATCTACCCACCTTTGCTTTCTGAACCAATCATGAGCAGTGTTCCCGAGGCGTAAGGTGATGATGCGAGGAATATCCTCAGTGCCATATCCTTGAGCTTGTACGACTTCGAGCCATGCTTCGGGACGAGTATGATTGGGATAAAACGGGAAAGTGACGGGGATGCTCACCATCACCCGGGAAGCCTTTCCATTGGAGTCAACCATGGGCATTTCCGGTTGAGTTTCTGCTGACCTTTGTTGAGTAACGGGAGGACTCAACCGATTAGATCGGTTGGATGATCTTCCTCTCGCCAGCTCGCCTTGTTAATGTCAGAACCGACATGTGCCGACTCCGATACCAACCTTACGCCCTGTGCTACTTTCCGGTCGGAGTATTTTCGGTTCGAGGAAAGGCCCGGGAAGAACAACAAAGATGGTGTGCGAAGGATTTTTGGGGAAACGGAGTGTGGGGACACAGATGAAACTGAAATCCCCCATGTTGGTCCGACTTTAGTAAGAGAAAGGTCCATTGTCGTGAGATCTAAGGAAAAAAATGCTCGCGGGTTCTCACGACGATGAGGAATTCAATCCAAAAAATTTCGTTCTACTTCCCAGCGAGCCATTGCCCTTTGTTTTGAATGATGAAATGGGGAGGGCACACACGTGGTATCCCGTTTTCGGATGAGATTTCGCTGGCCCTCACTACACAACTCTGAATCCGACGTGTAGCGCTTCAATCGAGTGGCTCTCTCCCTATGTTCGTTGTCGAGCGCATCGGTCCGGCATCGCATCAGGGTAGCGCAAGACCCTCCCGGCCGCGTCACGCAGGAGTTGGTTTAAATCCTCCGTCGCAGATAATACATGTGGAGCTTCCTTAGGCCGCTCCGGCCGAGTGCGCCAGCTATACCTCTCGCGAGCCCCTACGACAGGATAGGGCCTACGCAAGGCACAACTTACCTACACCTTACGGGAGCTGTCACCTCCCTTCGGTGGGCGTATCCCCGCCAAGCTACCAGTCCACAGTACGAAAGCTAATCAGTTGCAATCGCAGAGGTGGACCAACCGAGGGCGTTTCTCGTTCGCTATAGCATAGGGGGTAAGCGCGGTAATACGCCTCTATCGGACCCGTACACGAACCGACAGCTTGGGGGGCTGAAGTCCCAAGCGTGACTCGTCGTCCGTCGACTAGGATGCATCCCACACACCACGCACAGTCCACTCTAACAACCACAAGACAACAACACACACACACGCACGAAACAACACAACACAAACAACTCGACAACGCTCCAAGCCCCTCGGTAGCCATCCCACAACTTTCCGTCACGGAAGTTGGAACGGCATCGCGCGCGAGACTTAATATAATCGCGCCTACGCAGGGTTAACTCATATCGACTCGCAATGCAAGCGTACGTAAGCAGTCACAATGATGACGTACTATGTAATGCCCATAATCAAGCGGTCCCTCGTGGATCCAAGTACCGCTTACGACACTCAAGTGTCAGACTCGAAGTGTCGTGAGGGTCTAATCCTTCACGACATTGCACGGCTGAAGGAATAGTCGTGCAGCCGCCGCGAGACCTCCGACCTTTGGTCTGAGCGTCTCAGTAGGCAAGGCAAATAGGCTCTGCACGGGGGCAGTTTACTTCCCTGCAGAGTCTAGGGCTTGGGATGTCCTGGACAAGGACCTTGAATCCCGGCCCAGGACCAACGTCCGACCATAAAACCTCTAAATACCAAAGGATAAACGGGGATCTCCCTTTTTCTCTCAAGCTATAATCTGACTAACCCTTGCGCACGATAACAGTAAGCCATGCACATACCCAAGGCACATATATATATATATAAGGCTTATTTATATAGGACGATCACTTCTCACAGTCACAGTGAGGCTCCTCTCAACCATATATATATGTAATCGCAGACAATCACATCCAGAGTCCGAACCACAAACATACCTGCAATCACATCGAAGATTCAACCAAAGGTCCAYACGCTACACGGGGTCAACTTCAATCATACCCCTTGCTTTAGCCATGCAAACCTMAACCTCAGCKCAACCTCCCAGCAATAMAAATACTCAGTMTCTTTGTTAAATGRYCATTCAATAAAGTCCGGGTAAAAACACAACAAAATAGATAAACCACAGGGCTAAAGYYTTTAGGTTGACTGGCATGAGTGAATTGGAGTTGAGTCGTAAACCGACGARTCGGCAACCGACCTGTTATCAGTGATAACAGAAGATGATCCTCAAGGGATCAAGCTGAATCTAGTCCTGAACTTSAACCAAACGATCAAGARGACCTGTAACACATGACAGGTCAATGCCCCAGGCTAAACCTATAAGTCCATGGAGAATAATMCCCATAYCACGRTCTCACTCAAATCATCCTAATTAACTAAGCCYGAATSTACCTTTAAGCAGTGYCCAAAGCAAGGRTAGACCTTGACATMATTTCGCCCATATAGAGTGGATTGTCCGAATCGCCACCTGTCAAAATATAATCTATCTCCTTTAAACTAAGAAAATTCCGGCAGCGCTTCCCGTAGGAAAAATGTCTTTCCATAATTTATATAARTCCATATATGAAAGCAAAAATAATCCGTGACTCTGGAAAGTCAAATTTTGTMYAACTCCCTAAATTARTAAAAATTTGGGCAGCACTCCCGTTAGAAAAKGAGACTTCYCAKATTTATACTATCTCAKATCYGAACTCARAAYAAACTCGAGTTTCTGTMAAGAYAAAATTTAACAACTCCTTAGTTTTGCARAAATTTCGGCAGCACTCSCTTTAGAAAAGTGTTATTCCAAAATTTATACAAGGCTAAGTTCAGAACTTGAGAATAACTTTGACTTCTCAAAGTCCAATTTTGTCTAACTCCCTGAATTAGTAAAAATTTGGGCAGCACTCCYTTTAGAAAAGGAGACATTCMAGATCCTTACTAAGCCATATATATAGAAAAGACAAGTTGAACTCTGACAAGTCAAAAGTTTGACTAAACTCCTTGGATCTGTAGAAATTTCGGMAGCGCTTCCCGTAGAGAAAGTAGCTTGCCAAGATTTATACAAAGCCAAGTACAAAAAAAATGATCCCAGAAAATGCGARAATTGATYTAAGTAAAAAAACTATTACAGAAAATGCARGAATTGACACTAACTCYYATGCCTCTAGCACGTGGCGAGCAATTAAAGCAACTACCTATAATACTGAAACCCMAAAAAACTAACCATCTCATTCAGTCACATGCAAACCAAACCACGAATGTAAGTACTCTCACMATCCCAAGTTCATTCCATATAGATAGTTCATGAATCTTCAAGTCCTTGAATCCTTATACCCATCTTACATAAGACATAGAGTTGGACCATTCGCCATGGAAACAATGCCCAACTTGTCTTTATGATATACACGAACAGGTTGCACAACTACTTCTCTCTTCTTTTGGGCAGATGACTAGGYCATTCGCCATGGAAACAATGCCTAGTCGTCCTGAGCCGTTTAATATCCAAAATTTAGTATTTCTCTGACTTTGTTTTYAAAAGAAAAGRCAAATATGGGCAGGGGACTGAACCRTTCACAGTAGAAACAATKTTCAGCTTGCCCTGGTTACTTYCATTTGTACTTTATATTTTTTCYTTTTTCTTCTTAACRATATGGCTTAGCGCYRGTCCATTCAYARTAGAAACTATGTCCAGCTGCCAGTTCACWTKCAAATATACATAAAGTACTTTCCTTTATACTTAGTTTAGTTTACGTGCGTGGTTTTCAGGCTAAAYCATTCACAGTAGAAACAATGYTTAACCTTAGACCAGAAATCCTCCCTCAGAATAAAACAAGAATTTAAACCCCTTCAATCAGRCRAACCCTCAGAGTTAACTAGAGTAAACATGCCATTCACAGTAGRAACAATGCCTGGTCCTYCAGAAAACAACTRGATAAACATAGCAACCAGGCCATTCACTGTAGAAACAATGCCTGGTCCTTCAGAAAACAACCAAATAATCATAGCCCTGAGCCATTCACAGTAGAAACAATGCTCAGGCTTTGGTTGACCCTTCCANGAAACAATGCCTGGTCCTTCAGAAAACAACCAAATAATCATAGCCCTGAGCCATTCACAGTAGAAACAATGCTCAGGCTTTGGTTGACCCTTCCAAACGCATGCAAAATTGTCTTTCTCCCACCTTCCCCCAGTTCATCCTTAGTCTGCTTTCAGTCAAAACAAAGATGAAACTTAAGCTTCACTCTCACACATTCTTTCCATTTAATCTGATTGGGTCCTGAAGAGAAAGCAATGATCATAGAGACAAACTCATGCATACACCAACCATACTGCAGGGAGATAGGCAATCATGGGTAACAGTAGGTTATACAGATAAAAATAATATACCTGATAGTTCGCTGCCTCCAGAAGTCCTCCTGAGTTCCGGCAGAGCTCCCGCAATCGGTGGGTGGACTCCCCACACAGTCTTGATGCGGTCCTACGAGTTGCAATCCCGCCTGCCGCCTTCCTCTCAAAACCAATGACTAGACTGAGAGTTAGAAAGACAAAATGAGATAGATTTGAGACTCTCAGATCCAAGAATGGGGCTCTAAGTCTTGCAAGAGAGGGCCTTGTAATCTTGGATTGCCTGAGGGCCCGACAATGATGGCAAGAACGCAGCAGCTCGATAAAAAACGAAGTCAACTCCCAACTGTAGACTGCCCGATACCCTTCTAGATCGCAGCAATACTCCCACCTGTCGAATCATAACACAGTCTCCACTGATTGACCCGTCGTTGCGCAGCCTAGAAGAGCCCCGTTCAAACAAAGCCCGCCTTTGTGTCGTATCTGAATGTAGGAAGGACCCATTGTAACTCAAGCAAGAGTTTTGTCTACAACGATCGCGCTCTACTACAAAAACTCGTAGCGGTGTGCTGATAATAAGGTACTATGTCGTCGTACCGCACTTTAATGCTCAGCAACGTAGTCACAACACCTCGACACGTCGGGTAAGCGAGACACGTGCCAAACGCCGAACAGTAAATGCGCAGCTTAATGTGTGGCAAGTACATCGCAGATAGGCAGTCAAACTATGTCGTGTGGTTCGGCAGCATGCCGTTTGAAGCCTTTCACAACAGCACGGGACGCCCAACAATCAACACGGGCTCGGGGTCTTACAACTTTGATAATAGCCCGCCTCACGGCACGTGTACACCATCCGTAGTGGTTGCAACGGTCGCAGTAGCAGACACACCAATGAAGTACCACAACCGTTCGCACAGCCAAGGCGCAGCAACAGATACCGCAGTGGTCAAGCCGCCCGACGACCTGTGGTTCCTTAGTTCCAGTAAACAGCAGTAGTATTCCAGTTCCGAATTGACGTGAACGGGTTCTGAATATAACAACTACCAGACCGCTATTCAGTAGTGTCTACAACAGCGACGCCGGGCCAGTAGGTAAGTCATTGACTCCGTAGCTTGCTCGCGACTTCTTTACACTATCTATGGGCAACGTTCCGACCACAGGCAAGTCTTCTGTCCAGCCGCTGTTTCACTACTCCGAGTCTCAGGGCTAGCAGGTCTCGAAATGGGTCTTCCGCCTGTCTGTGGTCAGATGCTCTCCTCTCTTCATGAGCTCGGCCCTAAACAGGTGAGTGCTCTACTCCTCGGTTCAGTGCTTCGTAGCCAGCCCTCCCACTAATGGATGAGCACCCGACCATGGTGTTGGCCACATGCTATTTCCATAGCAGCGCATCGGACAACAGGAAAGTCTCTGACCCCTCAGCTCTTCTCTCACCTTACCGTTCACGTCCTAAATGGTGAAAGCGCCTGACCACTATCATGACTAGGTTCAACCGTATGCAAACCGAAGCACCAGGCGCAACTCAAACAGGTTGCATTGCCAAAAACGCACCCCCAGCCCGAGATCCAGTGATGCCATTGCTCCGCACAGGTCAAGATTCCCTGGTCTGTCACTTCTCCCGCCCAATAAGGCCGAAAATCGAGGGAGATGTTTCGTTATCCCTTCACATTATCTTACTTTGACTCTCCCTCTCTCCCTTCATATATATATATATATATATATTTCCATTTGGTGTGGGTGAGTGATAGTCTACTTTGATTTTGGTTAAGGTAGATTATCATTTACAGTGTAATCAGTGAGGGGATTCTGCAGACTGTTGAGGGTTCAGCCTCCTGATGAGTCGGTGAAACTCCGACGAAACAGTTTGTCACARCCCCTCGTTTGTTGTCCTCTTCTCTCTCTCTGCCTACGGTTTACCGGGCAGTTCTATTTGTGACGATATCGATATATATATATATATATATATATATATATATATATATATATATATATATATATATGTACGTGTGCACAGCGTGGCTGATCCGCACTACTTCCACCGATATGATGGGCAAAATCAAATGCAAAACCAGAATGAATCTTTCACTAGAACCCGGAAAGATACATTCCCACCTTGAAGCCTTCCCTCCTGGACGCAACTCCTACAGCCTATACTCCCAAAACTAACCCTTTACTACCAAATATAACACCGCCATTGCACTCGCGTCGTTCGAAAACCACGATTCGGTCCCCTCCCTCGCTTGATCTCAACGAGAATCGAGCAAGCTCTTCGTCTTCTCGTTCCGCCATATCCTCCCTCCCGGACATCTCCATGCACTGTATTTTCTTACTAACTCTTAGTTTACTAACCTTCTACTAATTCTAATTGCATAAACGGGGTCGCCGTCCCTAAAAACCCCGGCTTAGGAACTTAGATTGTCCAAAACGGCCAAGAAATGGCCGAGTTATACCATTTTGTTCCCCTCCTTCTCTCCTCTCGCCATAGCTCCATGGCCCTCCTTTCTCCACTAACTCTCCCCACAACTCTCGAAACTAACGCGGTCATGGTGTTCGCCCGGGGCTAATACCCGAAACTGACTTCTTCTCCCCCTCGATTCCACTCAGGATCGAGGGCGCTATGTCTTTTCGGCTGCGCCTGGTCCATCCCCCCGCCATCCCTTTCGCGCACGCACCTGGCGCGGATCCCCACCGGGTTCATTCGAATTTCCCCCTCTTCGCCCCCGTCGCTCCCTGCTTGCCCCCGGGCACGATCCTCCTGCTAGTATGCACGGCCGCTCCTCCCCTTCTTCATACCTTGTTGCCTTGTTCCCGAATGCACCCGGCGTAGGAAAGCGCCCAGGTGCTTCCTTCCTCCTGCTGCGCTTCCAGTTGCGCCCGCTTCTCTTTTCCCTCGTCTCCTCGCTGTCCGTTCGTCGCTCCCTACTGTCTTCACCTCCGCTGAGCTGCTGCCTCCACCGCACTCCTGCGCTAGCCGCTGCTCAGCGCCCGACCCCACGGTACTCCGCTATCCCTCCTCTCCTTCGTTCCCACTCATGCCCGTCCTCCGCTCTACTCAACCGCGGTAGTCCCACAACATTCTGCGATCGGTCCTTCCGGTTTTGCGTGGTCCGACAACGCTCAATCATCCAAAACAATCGGCTGTCGGACCTCTTCACAACTTATACCGGTGACTCTCACGCGATGGCCAGACTAATTTCCTCTATGTCGTTCCAAGTTCTTAAAGGATGTCCCGAAGGACCTAGCCTGGGCCATGCCCCGCGGCACCGCAAAACCCGAGCAGGCCCATGCAATTCGAGATATTTGGTCTCACCCATTGAGATCCTTCCCCTGAGGTCAAACACAGGTCTGTATTTCGACAGTTCGAGGGCGTATCCACTGAGCTAAGCTCTTGGCTGCCTGCCACACCCACGACACCGCGCCCCTGGCAAACCGGTGTCGGGCGAGGCTCCGGCGTAGCCACGAAAACAGTTTGTAATTGCACCGCAGGCAGCCCCGCAAATAAAACACCCCCCCATGCGCTGCTACCGCAGTCTCGCGTCCTCGGGATACGACAAACAAAAACAGATAAGGAAAAATAAGATAAAATAGCAGCAGGTTCGGGGAACAACGGGGCTGCTAGCGCCCCGCCAACCCCCGCGGACCGGGCCCGCCGCCATGCCTGCAAACAAAATCGAGGGGGATAGCCCTGGCGGCCCTCGACCCCATCGGTTCCTTCCACGACGCTCCGCTGCAGTTGCTGCACCGACGCCTGCTGGCCTCGATCCCCGAACCCCCGTGTTGCCAACCCAATGTCGTAACCTATAGGGCTAAGCCCAAGCCTGAGACCAATGTCCGCGGAGTGCCATATAAGGCGGTGCAGCGCTGCGCTCAGGGTTAGGGACATTGGCCTGAGCCTCATCTCTGCCTACAACCGTGCGCGCGGCCGCCCAGCGTCTGCGCCGACTTACCCAGCTGTACCACGGCCGCCACTCGCCCCACTCTGCGTGCCAAGACCTACCGCAATCGCACTGTCGCCGTCGTCGCCGTCGCCCACGCACCCGCGCTCGCCTTGGTCAAAGTACCAATCGGAAAAGGATATCCCTAGTTCCTACTTAATAAAAAATAAATAAATATTAATAATATCATTAACCAAATGACAGATGTCCGCGTCGACTTTATGATAAAAAACAAAACAGAATCACGCGCGTCTTAAACCTGAGCGCCCACGCACTCTTTACTCTAGTCAACCAACCAGTCAACGCGAAAATTACAGACGCGGCTGCGCCTGGCGCGATATACTTAAACTTTAAACAAAAATTAAACTTTAAACAAAAATTATTTTCTGTCGTTTGCAAAAACCAGGGAGGATACCCTTGTAAGGGTCTTCGCGCCGACAGCTTACTGGACCATATTAAGCGACGTTCCCGTCGCTTCGCCAAATCAAAACGCTATGAGTTCATCCACACTCCAAATGCTGACGAAAAACGAGCCAATCCGATTAGCCGACAAACACAGGGTAGAGGCCTCCATCAAACCATGCCTTCACAACTATATGCTGCCACGTTTCTAACCCGGGCCTCTCACCGCCCAGAAATTAGGACGCTGACAGCATAAGTTCCAAAGACCTTCCCAATCGTCCTCTCCCCAGTCCTAGACAACCTTCGACTTCTCGTTGGGTGTCCCTAGTCCTGGCAAAAACTAGGGACGCGGGTCTTAACCGAGACCTTTGAAGGCACTCCGGCCTTCCTTATCAGATAATCTCTCGTAATCAAATACACATACGTATATATGTATACTTTAATATCCGCTCAGCTCTTTCTGCAGTCTAGTACAGAAAGGCTAGGTCTCCATTTTGGCCCATCATAGCCTGGCCGATCGGACCAGGACTACGACCCACCGCATTGTTATTTAACGGTAGTACCCCTCGTTGGTTACGCAACGATAGGTTTTCTCCTGATAAACATCCAATCAGGATTCCTCCAAAAATTCTCAATCATCATTATCCCGCGGAGTAATTTCAGTGGGGCGGACAGCTCCCCTTAAACTCTTACTCCGCGGTCCCGCGACGAGGTTGCGCCGGCTAGCAGCCATCCAATGGGGTTACGCCCTAGAGGTACTAACTTCTTTTCCGTTAGCTTGACCTTTCTTCAATATGTCACAGAACTAGCACAGGTGGTTAGACGGGGCGTCACAAAACAAAATCACAGGCCCACTGCGCGATACGCAGGGGTCCGAAGACATTTATCAGTCCTTCCACAATAGGCATGACATCCTTCGCACGCTCACAAACAAAATCATTGCTAGGTCCACCAGGCCGTGACCCCTGACTTAATCAGAGTCAGCAGCCACCCGTCCTGAGACGTCTCTCGCCCTGCACTCATTGCGACTTTCTCAAACATTCCAAACAAAAGTGACCCTTTTCGTCAGACTTTATCACCCATCAAACAACTTGCCATGCCATAAATCAGTTTACTCACCTTTGAAGGTGAGTCTTCCAACAATAAAAACACCCCCTTTTCCAAGAATCCAAGGGGCTTTCATCATAGAACCAAGCATCCCCTCCTCCAAAAATCCGAGGGGGCCTCATCATGGAACAAAACATCCCCTCCTCCAAAATCCGAGGGCGTCTCATCATAACACACAACATCACCAAACATCCCCTTCTTCAAAATCCAAGAAGGTTTCAACATAGAACAAAACATCACTGAGAGGCCATCTTATGGGTCCTCGCCACAACTTAAGCAATCAACAACCGGTGTGGTGAAGCATTCGAGTCTCCACGACTCATAAATTTTCTAAAAATCCTCATACTTTTGCACAAACAGGTTGCGCTTCCTCCCCTTATACTCTTCCCTGTCAGTTGCCCGTGGGCAGGTCGCACGAGTTATATAGGTACACAAGTTACATACCGAGGAGTAGACAGCTTTACATGTCATACATTCACACATCTTTCACACAAACCAACATTCATCAAGATAAAGCCACACAAGTGAGAGTGATAGTGATCGTCATAAAAACCAAGCCTCATAGGGTCTCAACTCAATATGTACACCAGGATAAAAGGTCTCTCTCAAAAACAACATAGGTACCGAGCTCTCACGTCCCACTCTGCTGAGTAACCCATGTAACAAACCCACGAATACCTCGGAGTATACCCAAACATACACAAAAACTCAAATCACGCAAATTTATTCTAACTGTACACACCAAAATATCACATATCTGGACACAACCACCTAAATCACGCCAAAAGAGGGAACAAAATGATTCGCCCAGTACCACAATCTACATATGTACAGGTGGACAAGCTAGTCGTGACTACACCTAGCTATGCACATATCTAGCTCCGTCCCTATATACAAAAACCTTGGTCCTACTGACGTACAGGCGAACCAGTCCCCACTCATTCATTACCCCTTCTGGTTTCACTCATGTAGATGAACTATCTACAACCCAAGTCACTTTACCGGATTATTATTGCGAAACCCCTCCCCGGATCTAACCCCTACATATACACACAGCAAATATATGTCTGTTCTAACTCGCATAATATGCAATTAGCCCTTGCCAGTTAGTACGGGGTTAGGGTCACGCAACGGCTAGCCTTCTCCTCCAATTTTTCAGGTCAATATATGTACAACTAGATCCTTACTAGCAACAAATCAAAGGATCTAAAGCAAACGATTAACAAAAGCTTCCCAACTCAGGTGTTAGGATGAATCCCCATTACATCCTGCTCTACTTTCTCTGCCCTAGTCGTCTCATCTACCCTTTCCACACTTTTGATCACCTGGCTGATTCTAATGATCATCTTTTTCAACACCATCATGCCCCTTTCCTCTTTGAGCCCCACTTATGGTTTCGCTGGCTCCCGTCATGACCTTCGGCTCCTTGCCTGCCATTTCCGCGACCTCCATTGCCGCGTCCACCATCTCCATGGCCTATGTTGCCATGCCCGCGATCTCCTCGGCCCCTTCCAACTACTGGCCTTTGGCCCCTTCCMCCTGCCATACCGTCCTGCAGCACTTGCTGCATGGCCGACCATAACGGTCCGACAGGTTGGATTTGGACCGGCGGGGGCCCACGGGGCATAATGTCCATCAAAAGGCCCATATAATTACCTTGCGCCCAGGGCATGATGTAAGGATTATACGCCGGCCACAAGCTCATTTGGTTACGAGGCGCCCACTGCCCATGCAGAGCTGGCTCGATCGGAGGAGGGCCCCTTGGTCTTGCCTCACTTTTCAACTTTCGCAGGGTAATTGCTACCTGCCGCGAATTCTGCCCCTTTTCGGTGCCTTGACTGCCCTGAGCGAGGTTCCTTGCCTTCCGCTGCGCCTTTGTCAACTTGGGAGGTCCAAGCTTCCCCTTTTCTCTCGTCACACCCTCCTCCTTACTTCCTCGAGGGGTACGGCCAGTCCTTCCCCAACAATCGCATACCACCGTTACCCAGTGCTCTGGCCACCATCCATTCTTTTGCCTTTCCCGACCTGCGGCCGAGGATGCTTCCAAGTTAACAAGCCCTCTCTCTGGGCCCGACGCAATGACAGGCAGGGTCATGGTAGCGTCCTGCTCCTCCTTTATTTTCATGGATCCTTTGCCTTTGTCGCTCGCTTGAACACCGGCTCGCCTCTTTGGGATTCCTACCAAGAGGGGCGACTCCTGGTCATCCTTCTCTACTTCTCTTTCTCCCTGGCCAGTCGGCTCACTTGGGGAACCTTCTGAAATCTTCCGATTGCCTTTCCTGGCCTCTTCCAACCGTGCTAACCTTCCTTCCAATACTCCCACTCGTCTCTGTAGCCCACTTAACTCCGCCTGCGATGGTGCGCTCGCAACTAGTGCAACAGAGCATTCCCCACGTTGGCCTTTTATTCCACCTTCTGGGAATCTTAGCCTTAAGGAACTCTCCATCTCATCCCACGTCTTTGTCTTCTGCTTGAGGGTATATACCTCGCGCAAAAAGCTAGCCAGGTTCCTTCCCTGGAACAACAAGATGCGCAGATCTGGGGGCATTGACTCCTGCAACACTTCGTGCAGCAGCACCTTCATGAGGCACGAATTGCTCCAGCGCAGGATTTTGGCGAGACCTCATTCTTCCGCCATGATGCTGACAACAGCATGATACGCATAGCGGGCAATAGACCATCGAACAATGATTCAAGTAAGCTAAGGCGGATAAAGATTGACTGCTAACACTTACATCACGTTATCTACCCCTTTACTCATGCAATCAGGCCTCAACCCCTAGTTACCCTGACGCTTACCTTTATAACTACGTCAATGGGTAGTGAGGCGACCCCAACCAAGTCAAAAGAAATGCATTTTAGTGGAGAAAGAGGTATTCTCTATCGGCCCACTGTTGCCCGTAGCCCATCCTAGTCTTCAATTTCCTCATTTGGATCATGTGAAATGACATATACGTTCACTATATTGGTCGCATTCTTCAACTCCTGACTAGAGGGTAAGAACTTCGGATCTAAGTACATACCATATATCAGTTCACACGTATAGCGTCCATACTCCCAGTCTCGCACCCTCATAGCGGCTTCAGCTGCCGCTTCTACCCTTGCCGACCCACCAAAGCTCTTCTCTATGAGGAAGTTAGGCAGGGTGACTCGCAATGGAGCAGATGGAAGTGCGAACTCTATAGCGCACTTAACCTCTACATGGGTTAGTACTTGCTCTTCTCCGTCACGGGACACTTCCCTCGCCCATTTAGCTATAGCTGCCTCAGCTGCCCTCAAAGGCTTAGCAAGCAGACTTCTATGCCCAAGTGCCAATTCTATCCCATGCTCGACCCAAAAGGTGGCTAAGGCATATAGGGTCACCTTTACAATTGCGCATTCCCACTGATCGTCGAACCTAGACTCGATCCAGACAAAGACGTCCGTGCCCATTATCACGCCCCCCGTGATGAAATATACTCTCCTTCTCTGATCCACCTGGGTAAAGACACCTCGAGTCCTCCCTCTTTCTTAATCGACCCGAGCATATGCGGGTCTTCCCGTGCATAAGGCATTCTGAGTTGCCTTTGCTTTGTCTGGGTTCTGCCCATCATAGACAAACGTCCAGCATGCGCCTTTCGTTATTAGACTGACTATCCCTGCTCCTCTGGGAAGAGCGACCCAACCATACACACTCGATGGCCAACCATGAGACAAGTGTTGAACTGGAGACATTCGTATAAACTTTTACAGACTGATAAAATCCCAAATATAATCCTGATAGAGTACCCCACACAAAATACACCTAAACAGGATATCTACTCAGCCACGTATCTACCCTAGGCTGGCTAGCACCAATTACTACCTACCACTCCATTAAAGGTGGACAAATTGGTCTAAGTGTTAACTCTTCCATTGCTACTCCAACTCCTTCTAGGATTAGATGTCCTTTACGTAAAGAAGGTATCACCCAGACTCGCTACGCTTCGTAGCAGAACATCCGCTTAGAATCCAAACTCAAACATGTAAGTCGATGCAAGTAATATCCTTCAGCTTTCCTTAATCTACTTTTCCTCAAGGCGCACAGACGACCTCTAACCTGCCACCTAGGAGAGGGTCTATACCTTCATCTCTTAATAAAGAAATATTATCTCACTCATCCTTAGCTCCATTCTGATGCAACTGTATTATGATGTTGTCCCAATCACTCAGACGACTCTTATGGCAGTAAAAAAAAAGGTACATCATAGGGCTAACTCTCCAAATAACCGTGCTTAACCTTAGCCACGCCAAGCACGCAAAGCACCACCCAGGCCTACCAACTATCGAATCAGAAAGATTACTATCTCAAATATCATCATGCTAGTCAAAGCCGATAAACGCAAAATCAAAACACTTATCACCCTCGAGTCACCCTTACCACATTAATCAAAATCAGGTCGCATCAACCAAACCCACATCGCACAATTAATCCTCACTTCATGGTTTACCCTATACCGCTTCCAACCAATTCCTCCGTCCAAGCCAGGCCATAAAGTGGGATGGTTATTTCTCCTGAGTCATCATCCTGCCTCAAACCTAGGCTCGATCTTTAAGGACTCCTCAGTCTCGCAACATCCCCATCGATAATCATAATATTAACAAATCGTTCATATAGCCTAACAAAAACTTCTCATTCGCCTATTTTTTCACTTTCAATACCCGGATGTCATTCCACCAGGGACAACGGTAGGCAACCGTTATCCCCGGCAACGGCACCACCTGTCGAGCGCATCGGTCCGGCACCGCATCAGGGTAGCGCGGGACCCTCCCGGCCACGTCACGCAGGAGTTGGTTTAAATCCTCTGTCGCAGATAATACATGTTGAGCTTCCTTAGGCCGCTCCGGCCCAGTGCGTCAACCATACTTCTCGCAAGCCCCTACGACAGGATAGGGCCTACGGGAGACACGACTTACCTACACCTTACGGGAGCTGTCAGCTCCCTTCGGTGGGCGTATCCTCGCCGAGCTATCAGTCCACAGTACGAAAGCTAATTAGTTGCAATCGCAGAGGTGGACCAGCCGAGGGCGTTTCTCGTTCGCTGTAGCATAGGAGGTACGCGCGGTAATACGCCTTTATCGGACCCGTACGCAAACCGACAGCTTAGGGGGATGAACTCCCAAGTGCGACTCGTCGTCGGTCGATTAGGACGCATCCCACACACCACGCGCACTCCACTCTAACAACCACAAGACAACAACACACACACACGCACGAAACGACACAACACAAACAACGCGACAATGCTCCTAGCCCCTCGGTAGCCATCCCATAACTTTCCGTCGCGGAAGTCGGATAGGCATCGGGCGCGAGACTTAATATAACCGCGCCTACGCAGGGTTAACTCATATCGACTCGCAATGCAAGTGTACGCAAGCAGTCGCAATGATGGCGTACTATGTAGTGCCCATAATCAAGCCGTCCCTCGTGGATCCAAATACCGCTTACGACACTCAAGTGTCTCGAAGTGTCGTGAGGGTCTAATCCTTCACGATATTGCACGGCTGAAGGAATAGTCGTGCAGCCGCCGCGAGACCTCCGGCCTTTGGTCTGAGCGTCTCGGCAGGCAAGGCAAATAGGCTCTGCACGGGGGCAGTTTCCTTCCCTGCAGAGTCTAGGGCTTGGGATGTCCTGGACAAGGACCTTGAATCCCGGCCCAGGACCAACGTCTGACCATAAAACCTCTAAAAAGCAAAGGATAAACGGGGATCTCCCTTTTTCTCTCAAGCCATAATCAGACTAACCCTTGCGCACGATCAAAGCAAGTCACGCACATACCCAAGGCACATATATATATATATATATATATATATATGTGTTTGTCACAGCCCCTCGTTTGTTGTCCTCTTCTCCCTCTCTGCCTACG
>BFEA01000124.1:365135-405234 GCA_003427395.1 Chara braunii
GAAACAATGCCTGGTCCTTCAGAAAACAACCAAATAATCATAGCCCTGAGCCATTCACAGTAGAAACAATGCTCAGGCTTTGGTTGACCCTTCCAGACGCATGCAAAATTGTCTTTCTTCCACCTTCCCTTAGTTCATCCTTAGTCTACTTTCAGTCAAAACAAAGATGAAACTTAAGCTTCACTCTCACACATTCTTTCCATTTAATCTGATTGGGTCCTGAAGAGAAAGCAATGATCATAGGGACAAACTCATGCATACACCAACCATACTGCAGGGAGATAGGCAATCATGGGTAACAGTAGGACATACAGATAAAAATAATATACCTGATAGTTCGCTGCCTCCACAACTCCTCCTGAGTTCCGGCAGAGCTCCCGCAATCGGTGGGTGGACTCCCCACACAGTCTTGATGCGGTCCTACTAGTTGCAATCCCGCCTGCCGCCTTCCTCTTAAAACCAAAGACTAGACTGAGAGTTAGAAAGACAAAATGAGATAGATTTGAGACTCTCAGATCCAAGAATAAGGCTCTCAGTCTCGCAAGAGAGGGCCTTGTAATCTTGGATCACCCGAGGGTCCCGCAATGATGGCCAGAACGCAGCAGCTCGATCAAAAACGAAGTCAACTCCCACCTGTAGACTGCCCTACACCCTTCTAGATCGCAGCAATACTCCCACCTGTCGAATCAAAACACAGTCTCCACTGGTTGACCCGTCGTTGCGCAGCCTAGAAGAGCCCCGTTCAAACAAAGTCCACCTTTGTGTCGTATCTGAATGTAGGAAGGACCCATTGTAACTCAAGCAAGAGTTCTGCCTACAGCGATCGCGCTCTGCAACAAAAACTCGTAGCGGTGTGCTGATAATAAGGTACTATGTTGTCGTACCGCACTTTAATGCTCAGCAACGTAGTCACAACACCTCGACACGTCGGGTAAGCTAGACACCTGCCAAACGCCGAACAGTAAATGCGCAGCTTAATGTGTGCCAAGTACACCGCAGATAGGCAGTCAAACTATGTCGTGTGGTTCGGCCGCATGTCGTTTGAAGCCTTTCACAACAGCACGGGACGCCCAACAATCAACACAGGTTCGGAGTCTTACAACTTTGATAATAGCCCGCCTCACGGCACGTGTACACCGTCTGTAGTGATTGCAACGGTCGCAGTAGCAGACACACCAATGAAGTACCACAACTGTTCGCACATCCAAGGCACAACAATAGATACCGCAGTGGTCAAGCCGCCCTACGACCCGTGGTTTCTTAGTTCCAGTAAACAGCAGTAGTATTCCAGTTCCAAATTGTCGTAACCGGGTTCTGAATATAACAACTACCAGACCGCTATTCAGTAGTGTCTACAGCAGCGACGCCGGGCCAGTAGGTAAGTCATTGACTCCGTAGCTTGCTCCGGACTTCTTTACGCTATCTACGGGCAACGTTCCTGCCACACGCAAGTCTCCTGTCCAAGCGCTCTCTCACTACTCCGAGTCTCAGGGCTAGCAGGTCTCGAAATGGGTCTTCCGCCTGTCTGTGGTCAGATGCTCTCCTCTCTTCATGACCTCGCCCCTAAACAGGTGACTGCTCTACTCCTCCTTCGTTCAGTGCTTCGCAGCCAGCCCTCCCACTAACGGATGAGCACCCGACCATGGTGCTGGCCACATGCTATTTCCATAGCAGCGCATCGGACAACAGGTAAATCTCTGACCCCTCAACTTTTCTCTCACCTTACCGTTCACATCCTAAATGGTGAAAGCGACTGGCCACTATCATGACCAGGTTCAACCGTATGTAAGCCGAAGCACCAGGCGCAGCTCAAATTGGCTGCACCGCCAAAAACGCACCCCCAACCCGAGATCCAGTGATGCTATTGCCTCTGCACAGGTCAAAACTCCCTGGTCGGTCACTTCTCCCACCCGATAAGGCCGAAAATCGAGGGAGATATTTCGTTCTCCCTTTACACCATCTTAGTTTGACTCTCCCTCTCTCCCTTCATATATATATATATATATATATGTACGTGTGCACAACGTGGCCCATCCGCACTACTTCCACCAATAGGATGGGCAAAATCAAATGCAAAACCAGAATGAATCTTTCGCTAGAACGCGGAAAAATACATTCTCACCTTGAAGCCTTCCCTCCTGCACGCAACTCCTACAGCCTATACTCCCAAAACTAACCCTTTACTACCAAATCTAACACCGCCATCACACTCGCGTCGTCTGAAAACCGCGATTCGGTCCCCTCCGTCGCTCGATCTCAACGAGAATCGGGCGAGCTCTTTGTCTTCTCGTTCCGCCATATCCACCCCCCCGGACATCTCCACGCACTGTATTTTCTTACTAACTTTTAGTTTACTAACCTTCTACTAATTCTAACTGCATAAACGGGGTCGCTAACCCTAAAAACCGCGGCTTAGCAACTTAGATTGTTCAAAACGGCCAAGAAATGGCCGAGTTATACCATTTTGTTCCCCTCCTTCTCTCCTCCTGCCATAGCTCGATGGCCCTCCTTTCTCCACTAACTCTCCCCACACTACCCTACTCTCGAAACTAACGCGGTCATGGTGTTCGCCTGGGGCTAATACCCCAAACTGACTTCTTCTCCCCCTCGATTCCACTCAGGATCGAGGGCGCTATATCTTTTCAGCCGCGCAAGGTCCAACCCCCCGCTATCCCTTTCGCGCACGCACCTGGCACGGATCCCCACCGGGTTCATTCGAATCTCCCCTTCTTCGCCCCCGTCGCTCCCTGCCTGCGCCCAGGCACGATCCTCCTGCTAGTATGCACGGCCGCTCCTCCCCTTCTTCATACCTTGCTGCCTTCTTCCCGAATACACCCGGCGCAAGAAAGCGCCCAGGTGCATCCTTCCACCTGCTGTCGTTCCAGCTGCGCCCGCTTCTCTTCTCCCTCGTCTCCTCGCTGCCTGTTCGTCGCTCCCTACTGTCTTCACCTCCGCTGCACTGCTGCCTCCACCGCACTCCTGCGCTAGCCGCTGCCCAACGCCCAGGCCCACGGTAATCCGCTATCCCTCCTCTCCTTCGTTCCCACTTACGCCCGTCCTCCGCTCTACTTAGCCGCGGTAGTCCCACAACATTCTGCGATCGGTCCTTCCAGTTTTGCGTGGTCGGACAACGCTCAGTCATACAAAACAATCGGTTGTCGTACCTCCCGGCAACTTATACCAGTGGCTCTCACGCGGGGGCCAGGCTAATTTCCTTTGTGTCGTTCCAAGTTTTTAAAGGATGTCCCGAAGGACCTAGCCTGGGCCATGCCCTTCAACACCGCAAAACCCGAGCAGGCCCAGGCAATTCGAGATATTTGGTCTCACCCATTGAGATCCTTCCCCTGAGGTCAAACACAGGTCTGTATTTCGACAGTTCGAGGGCGTATCCACTGAGCTAACCTCTTGGGTGCCTGCCACATCCACGGCATCGCGCCCCTGGCAAACAGGTGTCGGGTGCGGCTCCGGCGTAACCACGAAAACAGTTTGTAATTGCACCTCAGGCAGCCCCGCAAATACAACACACCCCCATGCGCTGCTATCGCAGTCTCGCGTCCTCGGGATACGACAAACAAAAACAGATAAGGAAAAATAGGATAAAATAGGATAAAATAGCAGCAGTGTCGAGGAACAGCGGGGCTGCTAGCGCCTCGCCAGCACCCGCAGATCGGACCCGCCGCCGTGACTGCAAACAAAACCGGGGGGGTTAGCCCCGGCGGCCCTCGACCCCATCGGTTCCTTCCACGACGCTCCGCTGCAGTTGCTGCGCCGACGCACGCTAGCCTCGATCCCCGAACCCCCGTGTTGCCAACCCAATGTCGTAACCTATAGAGCTAAGCCCAAGCCTCAGACCAATGTCCGCGGAGTGCCATATAAGCTGGTGCGGCGCTGCGCTCAGGGCCAGGGAGATTGGCCTGAGCCTCATCTCTGCCTACAACCGTGCGCGCGACCGCCCCGCGTCTGCGCCAACTTACCCAGCTGTACCACGGTCGCCACCCGCCCCACTACGCGTGCCAAAACCTACCGCAATCACATTGTCGCCGTCGTCGCCGTCGCCCTCGCACGCCTGCTCGCCTCGTTCAAAGTACCAATCGGAAGAGGATATCCCTAGTTCCTACTTAATCAAAAATAAATAAATATTAATAATATAATTAACCAAACGACCGATGTCCGCGTCGTCTTTATGATCAAAAACAAAACAGAATCACTCGCGCTTAAACCTGCGCGCTGTCGCGCGCGGCGGTCCCACACCCTAGACGCAAAGTAGTTTTGTGTCGGACCTCAAGGTCGTGTCACGCAAGAGTTTTATTTTTGTCTCTTTAGTGTAATACCAACTCCGACCGTGCGCGCGTGCTATACATCTCGCGACTCCCTACGACAGGTTAGGGATCCCGCGAGGTACATCATACCTCCACCTGCGGGAGCTGTCACCATCCCTTAGGTGGGCGTATCCCTGCTGAGCTACTGACCCACGTGCGAAGGCTTTTACATGCAATCGCAGAGCTAGGCCAGTTGAGGGCGTTTTCTCGATCGTCGTAGCATAGGCATACGTGTGGTAGAACACCTTAAGACTGACCCGTATGTCGAGCCCCGAGGTGCTAGCTCTCAGGACCGACTATCTAATCAGGTCGACTTCTCGGACAGTCTTCCACGCTTAACTAACTATGACAATGACTCAACGTTAACTTTCCTCATCATGTGAGAATGCGAGGGTCGATTCCCTTTGTATTCTCCTATTCTCTCAAACAGAAGCCTAGACAAATGACTCTCCGATCCTGACCAACTATGATCCCATTATAGTTGGTCAGGATCGGAGAGTCATTTGTCTAGGTTTCTGTTTGCTATATATTGTATGTATGTAAATCAGGGGAGCTGACTGAGCGGTGGACCTCACTTTCACAATTGTCGTGTCCCTTTTGCCCGAATATCTCAGACGATCCAAACTCAGAAGACAGCACAAATGTCCAACACCTGTGCAAATGCAAGAAAACCACATACACGCATACAGATGCAGACACAGAATGCGCTACAAGCGTCAACCTTTAATCCATTCATAACATGCTACTCACGCCCCAAATATTTGAAAACAACATTCCTTCCCAACCCTAACTCCATTTTGCCACAACCCCACTCATTTTTGAAGACTCCTGAGTGTGATTTGGACAATTTAGGCATAGATACAGGGGGAAGATTTATTTGTTCCCTTCTTAGGTCTTGTCCTAGGTGTGGGTATCAAGCCATGGTCAAAGTTGAGTCGGAGTTCTACCAACTTGTTATCAAGAGATAACAAAATTGTTGCTCTTACGGATTCCCCGTAAGTTCTCCGAAATATCGAAACCTGTAGACACAACACAACCCAAGAGAATCTTAACATATTTATTCCTAACTGAGATCTAGAAAGTCCCTTCTAGACTCTGTGTCTTTTGTTTGACTTTTATCCTTAACTAATTGTTTGGGCTGTTGCCCTTTCGCTTTCAGTTAGTGAATAATAGTTCACTTCCCTTTTTACTGTCGTGGTAACTCCCCATATTCTCCTCACTATCTCATTCCTATCCTTTTCTGGATTATCCTGTCTGAGTTCCCTTCCTTCTTCAACACACATGAACACATCATCAATCGAACCTGTGGAAAAAATCTCATGGAAAGAAATCAGACAAACGGATAGTTTCTCTCTGAGGCAAATTGTCACTTATCCCCTCTCAGTACAATCAGAGATAGTTAATTAGGACTGAACAATGCAGATTGTGGAGAAAGTTAGAGGTGGTATGATACACCATTTAGGACATATCCATCTGTTACTGGAGCTTTGTTTGACAAGGGCAAACTTGTGGGTCTTGGCCACTGTGTGCCAAGCACATTTAGCGGTAGGCTTATCCTATGGCTAGCCACTTAAAAGGCACGTGTCCTTGAAACCTGCTACTTCTTATATTGGATTAGTCACTGATAAGACAGGATTCCCCTGATACTCTTATCACTGACTAGCCTTCAATAAGGCGGGTGCCCAATGATCCTTACTACTCTTATCACTGACTAAGCCCTAGGATGTTTATTGATAAGGCATGTATCCTTGAAACCTCATAACTCTTATATCGAACTAGTCATTGATAAGACAGAATTCCCCTACTACACTTATCACTGGCTAACCCTCAATAAGGCAGGTGTCCAAGGGTCCTTACTTACTCTTACCATTGAAAAGAATGTTAGGTTTGATCAATGATAAGGCAGGTGTCCTTGAAACCTCACAACTCTTATATCAGACTAGTCACTAATAAGACAGGATTCCCCCGCTACTCTTATTAGTGGCTAGCCCTCAATAAGGCAGGTGTCCAAGGGTCCTTGTTTACTCTTACCACTGAAAAGAATGTTAAATTGGTTAATGATAAGGCAGATGTCCTTGAAACCTCACAACTCTTATGTCAGACTAGTCACTGATAAGGCAGGATTTCCCTACTTCTCTTATCACTGTTCAACCCTCAATAAGGCGGGTGTCCAAGGGTTCTTGCACTTACCACTGACCAAGCATATGGCTCATTCGGAGTTAAGGCAGGCTTTTTCTGTTATTCTTACCCCCACAGAAGTCTTATCTATGGCTCAAGTCATCGCCTTCGATGGCATTCGAGCCCAGAATCGTTGTTAGTTTCGGGGAATTATTCTTGGATCAGGCGTATGTCAAGAAATAGTTGACATGGATCATCATTGTTGCTTTCAATCACAACAGGCTGAACCAATGAATACCCATCATCATTAGGCGACGCATAGAGAGAAGAATATGAGTAATCGATCCCCTTTACATCCACATCCCTAAAGAACACCCACATAGCAAGATCGTTGTACCCTTGTTATTAACATAGTCATAGGTAGCAGCCTAAGGTTATACATTTAGGGTTTTGGGTTTAGGGTTTATGTTGAAATACACATACCGCGCTTTTCCCTGCCTCCAGAGTTCCACCTGAACTCCGAAAGAGCTCCCGCAATCGCCCTCTGACTACTCATATACAACTCATGCAATCGATTGCTGAACTCTTAGGTTTAGCTGAGGTAAGGGTTAACTCAACGGGGATCAAAACCCTAATCTATAGTCGAGGAGGCATGTATCTGAGAGGTCCGCACAATAACAAGTATGGAGGAGGATGGAGGACGTGGGCACCATGATAGCGTCTCCCTCTTCTCCAATGCCCCATACTCTCATTCTCTGGCTCTGTATTGATCTCTTATGATAGCAATAGAAACTAACAGAGGCAGCAGAAATAATCAAGAAATAACAATTGAAATAATGAAAATAATAAAATAAAATAATAATAATAACGACACAAATAATAATGATAATAATAATAATAATAATAATAATAATAATAATAATAATAATAATAGTAATAATAATACCCTGAATAATAATAGTAATAATAATAATAACGTAGGGCAATGGTGAAAATGACGGAGAGATCCCCCTTTGTGAGTCACCGTGTTTGTGTTCCTGTCATGGCGTCACTGTGCGTCACCGTCGGCTCATGAGTGCGCAGGCATGCCAAGTATTGAACGTGGGGCGTCCAGGGTGATCCACTGTGTGTGAACGAAAGGTTGACGGGCGCTGTCGGCCATAGCCCATCTGAGGCGAACTCGTAATTGATTGCAGTCATCATCAGCCATACGAGCTCTGTACTTTGGTGATCCTCCACCAGAGTGACGTGTCGCCCCATTTTCCCATGTATGTGTAAGCGAGGAAGAAACGACCCTGATTGCAATAACAATAATAGTGATAATAATAATAATAATAATAATAATAATAATAATAATAATAAAATAATAATAATAACAATAATAATAATAATAAAATAATAATAATAATAATAATAGCTAACCCCAGAATCCTGTATCGTCAGACACATGTGATTCATATAGACGCTCCCACATCCAAATGTAGCATTGCACTATGGTTTTCTGTCAACTAAGAGCACAGCAACCCGCATTTGATGTCTTAGGCATAACCTTACCATCATTATCATAGAGTCAATGCATAATTCTACCGACATATGTTTATGTGCCTGTTAGTTTATGCTTTGTCCCCTTCGTTGATGTAAGCCCGCTTGTTACCTTCAGGCAGTCTGTCTGTCTGTCCTAGACGGTCTGTCTGTTTTACCTGCTTCAGACAGTCCGCTGGTCTGTCCTAGTCTGTTTGTTAGTTGTTTGATTCAAACAGTTTGGCCCGGACTGTCTGTCTGTCCGGCTGTTTTAAGTCGTATGCCTGTGCAGATGTAGGAGTTTGTCTTAGCAGCTCAACCGCATTGAGCCAGTGGTACATCCCTACGCAATCAGTGGTACAATCCTAGTCACTCCGGGTTCCGTCAAGCAAGTACCGTACGGGACCGCGGGCACTTAGGTTCGATGGAACGGCATGCCARCGTCAACCTGTATTGGACTGTGTATTTGTGTATCTAATTATGCACAACCGGGTGTGACTACGTAGGACAACGTGCGTCCATGTCGCTGAGTATGAYTGTGGGTCTATATTTCTATATTTTTCTRACTGAGCGTGACCGTGTCATTTGAGTGCGTTACARCGTCACCTGATGTGAGAGACAGTATGTCGCAGTCTGTTCGTGACTGTGTAGGCAAAGGCGCACCTTGTGYTGCTGTCTTGCGCACGTCCCGGCRTGCTTCGTTGCATATACCTTAGCCTGTTATATTGCRTTTGTCATAGTGTYTGTATGACTTTGTGCCAGCTCTCCATCATGCGGCCGTCACAACGTCCCCGCGTGACCGTATGTCTGACTTTCCCTGTCGCTGTGCATTCGTGTCACCAAGCATTGTCATCGTGCGTCCGTGCGACTGCGACTGGGCGTGTGTCATAGTGTTGATCATGTATCTGGGTGTGTGCTCCAGACTGTCYRTCCGCCTCRGTCTGTGTATGCTAGTCTCTGATCTTACTTGTGCSTGTTTGCCCCAGACTGTGTCTGGCYGTTCCAGACTGTGGCTGTTTGCCTCAGTCTGTGCATGACTGGCCCAGACCGCGCCTGTATGTTTGTTGTAGGTCCGTCTGTTTGTGTTTTCGTTTTTTTTGTCTGTCTGTCTGTCGAATCTGTCTGTTCGTCCAGTCCGTATGTCTGTCAAATCTGTCTGTTTGTCCAGTTTGTCTGTCTGTTGCAATCTGTCTGGTTGCCGGTGTCTGGCTGTCTGTTCCACAGTTCGTATGTCTGTGCCTGTTTGCCTCCCCCTCTTTTCTCTTACCGGGGATGCGGCACGGTTCAATCAGCCCCAGTCCAGCCAGTCTGGTTCAGTCAAGGAAGTACCGTCAGGGACTGTGTACACCGCGGGCCAGGGAACAGGGCAGACCAACGAGTCACATAAGTATAAATCAGGAGGCCGCATTCAACCATCCTTTTCATTCCAGCGTGAGCCATGCAGAAACGCTACCACAGCGACTTGTGCACAGAGATCTGTAGCAAGCCCGGAGGACGCAGTGGCCTGAAGGTGAGGTCCACCCAGTAATTGCAAGTGCAGTGCAGAGCGTGTACTATCTTGTCTGTGTGTGACAGTGACTGTGTGTATGTCATGGTGTTTTTTTTTGCGTGTGTGCCATAGTTCACCGTGTTGACGTGTATGTTTTCGTCGTGCACGTGGTTGTGCAACTTTACAGTGGTCCGCTTGCAGGACCTCCAGGGTGATCCTCAGCTAGTATGTGCGAACAGACAAGAGTTGGGGTAGGCAGGTGCCTGTGCAACATCGCCTGTGTATATGAGTTCGTATGTGAATTGAGTTCTAGACGTCCATATCTCTGAGTTGTGAGTGGGCATATGTTGCCATTTGCTCTGCTACTGTTTGCATGCATGGGAAGCGTGAATGAAAGTGAGAACGATCGCACAATAATAATAATAATAATAATAATAATAATAATAATAATTCAAAAAAAAAAAAAAAAAAAAGCCACGAAGATGGCAACTTCAGAATTCAAACAGCAGTATATACACAAGATCAGACTGTCATGACCTCAAACCAGCAGTAGGATCGCATCACGAGTTTCACCAAATAACAACAGCAAAAACTTATATTTGACAATGCTGGAATAGTCTCATCATCATCAACAAACCAATGTCGACTGCCTATCCGTCGTTTCAGCGCCCAGACTACAGTCCGCACAACTACCATTTGCCTACTAATTGGCAATGCAATTGCAGACGTCAGCAGTCAGCGAAGTACTCGAAGATGCCACTCAAGGCAGACCATCTCCGATGCCAGGTATGTGCCCTCGCATCATCATCATCGTCATTACCGACCCAGGATCAGTATCTTACCTGCTGCTCAGTGCCCAGACTATAGACGACACATCCTACCTGGCCTAATCTATAATGCTAAAAATGACGATAGCGGCTCTCGGAAGTACGAACAGATAGCGGCTAATGTCGCACGCTTGCTATACCAGGTAAGTCTCTTTCTCCATTCACTACCTCGTTCCCCCCCCAACACACAGATGCCACATGGTCCCAACTTGGCGAATAATAATTAATAATAAAGTAATAATAATAATAATAATAATGATAATAATAATAATAATAATAATAATAATAATAATAATAATAAAGATGCAAGAACCTGAATGTGGACGAAACACAAAAATAATCACACTGAAGTCTGAGTTGTCGTAGCCAGAGTAGATAGCACAAGGGAATCGAGTAACCATCCGTTTGAGAATGAACCAGCATATTTGTGAGTCAATGTCCAAGCCCAGTCGGGCAACACCAACAGCGTAACTCAACGTGGCTCTCTCTCTGGAATGGCGTCTGGCGCCCTATCTACTCTACAGCCTAAACTACAACTACAGCATGGCAGCAATCAGACAACTTGACGACCACCGAGTGATGACGTCAACACCAATGTCGGCCCCCTCTCTACCAGGTACGTCTTTCGCTTCACTCATAACCTCGACTCACAGATGCTCCATGCCCCCAAGAATCACCATGCTTAATAATAATAATAATAATAATAATAATAATAATAATAATAATAATGAAAGTAAGTAACAGCGAGATAACAATGCCAGATTACACCCTCACATTGAAAGTCAAATAGTCACAACGTGCCCAGAGAGTAGCATTGCACCAATAATACGCCAATGGAGGTTCGTAGCACTTAACTAAGTTCCATGGAGAGCATACTCTCTCCTCTCACACATGAGTCCGGTTCCCTCACACTCACACTTGGCGCTCAGCGCCCAGCCTACTCCTACACAGCTACTACAGACTACGAATAGACATTGCGACTGTTGACATCAGCGGCAACCCGAAGTATATGAAGATGTCGCCTATGCAAACCATTGTCAGTACAGGATTAGTGCCCTCACATCTAGATCATCATCATCATCATCATCCTTATCATTATCATCATTATCCTTTCATCTCCTCCTTCTCTCTCCCTCTCTCTGTCTCACACACACACACACACACATATGCATACATGTGTAGTACGTGGTAGTGCATGTTTCCACGTTCTAGCTGTAGATTCAGGTGTTATTTTTATTTATTCGTTTATTTTATTTTACATTGATACGTGAGCCATAACGACGGCGTGCATCGTGGAAGATTTCCAGGAAGGCAAAACGCAAAGAAGAAACGGAGCAATACGTGTCAGAGTCACAGATGGACAGCTTGGCACAGCCCTCCTGTACACACAGACGAAGAGAAGTGGGGGGGATCAGACGAAGAAGAGGGGATCAGACGAAGAAGAGGATCAGATGGGAACGTCGTCAACACCAAGTCTTCGGCACAGGCCCAAATAGTCCCTCGTCAAAATGTCTGAATCCTAATGTCAAGTCTGGATCCAATGTCCTCAAATCTCAAGTCACAACTCTCTCTCTCTCTATCGTAGTCTGCTGATACTGAGAAGTCAGGTGATGAGAGGGTGAGGAAGAGATGGTGGACTTAGAAGAGGAAGAAGAAGAACTCTCTCTCTTTCTCTCTCTCTCCCTCTCTCTCTCAGTCCGGTGCCAGGTGCTAATCTCTGAAGGTGGCCTCTTGATGCAGGTACCTCGAAGACGAAGCTGGAGTTATGACATCCCTGGTAAGTTTCTCTTTCTGGCCTCCCCCCCCCACCTTTCTCCTTCTCGTTCTTCTTCTTCTTCTTCTTCTTCTTCTTCTTTTTCTTCTTCTTCTTCTTCTTCTTCTGCTCTTCCTCCTTCTTCTTCTTCCTCCAAGTGATAAGGTCTAATGGACTCTCCACAGCATCCCAACAACAAACCGCCGAGATCACCGCAACCCAGACGCTTCATCGGACCATTCAATCGGTAGGAGCGACGGCGGTGTGTACAAAGGGGCAGGGATGTAATCAGCGCGAGCTGATAACTCACGTTTGCTAGGAATTCCTCGTTCAAGAATCCCCGTCATTGGTCTAGCACGCGTGCACCCAGGTAAGAGCCCCCCCCTCTCACACACACACACACACACACACACACATTTCATCGATAGGATGAGCAAAAACGGAATGAATCTTACGCTGAAACGCGGAAATATTCACTGGCACTTTTGATTTGCTCATCCAAGTAGCGCGCAGCGAGGCGCGGGGTGGCGACTTAGCCGCGGATCGATCAAAGCACTCTCACTCTCTCACGCACACACACATACACACAGTACACACACAACGATCAAGCGGGCGAGCCAGTGCGAAGGTCCGTGAATGGTTGAGCACAACGGCGATGTATACTCTCGTGTTGTAGCGGGAGATTCATTTATATTTATTTATTAATTTATTTATTAATTAATTAATTAATTTATTTATTTATTCATTTATTTATTTATCGAGGAAGCAGCGGGGATCTGGTCGCGGTGGAAGGACTTACTCGTTCTTTCTCCCGCTCCTGTTGCTGTCACCGTCGTCGTCGAGCCGTCATCGTCGTAGACGCCGTTGTCGGAGTCGTCGTCGTCGGAGTCGTCGTCGTCGGAGTCGTCATTGCTCAGGTAAGTGTCACCTTACCCTCTCCTTTCTCCTTCCTCCCCATCTCCTTCTTCTTCACCTTCTTCTCCATTCTCCTTCTTCTTCTTTTCTCCTCCTCCTTCTTCTTCTTCTTCTTCTCTTGCCTTGGGCCCGCTACTTCGCAGCTTCCTCTGCGCGCTCTCTCTGATGCTCCCATCGCGCTATCTCCTGTTGGTTGCGCGTGTGCTACCCCCGCGCTCGCTCAACCTTTGCGCACGCACTCCCGCACGTTGCGCATCCTCCCCGCGCTCCCTTCTACCGCGCGGTCACCTTTCCTCCTCTTGCGCAAATCCTCCCTCCTTCTTCTACTTCTTTTCTCCTCCTCCTCCTCCTTCTTCTTCTTCTTTTTCCCTTCTACTTCTTCTTTCCCTTCTCTACCACTTCTCCCGTTTGCGCTACCGCCCGTGCGGTCTTTCCACCTCGGCTCTCTTCAGAGTTTTCCCCCGTCTAGCCTCCGAGGTGGCGAGCTCCCTGGCTCGCGATCCATTCTGCGTCGCCGTTCTCCCGAGGGAGTGAGCCAGTATCGAGCCGGCTAAGCTCGATGTCCCCGACCCACAGTTTCGACGGGAATGAACCTTCCCGTCATTGTGGCGTGGATTCATTGCTGCGGGTGGATCTCGTAAGTTACGAGATCGAGAGGAAGAAAAACAATCCAAAACAAAATTAATAAAAGTAAATAAAAGAATAATCTAACTAAAACTAATAATAAAAAAAATAAAATAAAAGAACAGAATCTAACTACTAACTGTTTTAGCCTGCCAAGTGGCAGGCCACGTTACAGCAGACGTTCAATCCAACTAACCTACTAACAACAACTACCTCCTAATCTGGAGGTCGCGGGTTCAAGCCCCGCCTACTGGGATCAGGGGTGAAATGATACAGGGCTCCAAAAGGACCTAACCCACAGGTAAGCAGACTCAATCTGCAAGTCTATCATTCATCAATCCATACAGAAACCTACCAGGCTAGCTCCTGTTTTAAGTAATACATGAGTAGTCCCGATATAAGTAGAAGATTCGGGATCGGTCCGCCTAGTGGCCCGAGCCCCATCCTAAGTCTGTGTATGTGTGTGTTTGTCGGTCTGCGTACCTATCTGAGTGCTTGCCAACTCGAGGGTGTGCTCAGCCCACAAGGGCACTTGATTGCTCAGAAGGCCCATAGGCTCAGTACTTACCTGTAGTCGCGACATTAAGGGTCGCGGCGGAGAAACACTCAAGTGGCGGGTAGGCTGGTACCTAACTATGGCCACGACATTCGAGGGTCGCGGCGGGGAAACACTTAAGTGGTAGGTAAGGGGGTACCTCACCAAGTAGAGGTAGGTGTGCCGAGTACCTGACTCGGAGGTCGAGTAGAGGAGGACAAAAAATCTGGCATTTTTAAATGCCCTAGTACCGTTAGGTCAGCGAGTTCTAGGTTAAGTGGTCTCAGTCTAGACCCCGTGCAGACGATATCAGAACTTGTAATGGTGTCTCCCTCTGCAGAGGGACGAAGGCACTGGTCGCTAAGGTAGTCATGCGGTCAGGAAGTCACCTCCCAGGGCGACTCCCTTTCTACCTACGGGAGGCTGAGTTAGAGCCTCAACCTCGCTTACGGTGCACTAGTAGGGATAAAGGTACCGCTCGAGCAATCGTCAACAATCGGGGTGCTACCTCAACCCCGATGATCATACACTAATAATTGCTCCGGTCGTACGACCGGGGCACGTATTAATTTATTATGACTGATGTACTGACGATTAAGTCTCAGCGTATATCTTAGATCTACTCGTCATAACATCAACCCTATCGACCCCTCAACCTCTTCGGTCGAAGGGTATTACTGCAGATCCTAACCTTCACAGCGTGCGTCATAACAACGCGCGCGCATATTTAATGAAATTTTCTCATCGATTTTGCCCCGGCCTCAATGGCCGAGGAATTCGTTTCGAGTGTCACGCTCAGCGTGCACACCCTTTCTATTCCAGACTGACTCGTCATGGTAGCCGATGCCGTCACCGTGTCTAATGCAAAAGCATGGCCAAATACCCTTGTAAGGGTATTTGGTCCGACAGTATCCCAGACCCCATTAAGCGACGTCCCCGTCGCCCGAAGAACTATATGCAAAAAAAAGGTGTTTTCCTAACAAGCAAATCGTCAAATCCGAATCCCGGAATGAAATGTGGTTTCAGGATTGACTCCGTCACCTTACTTTTCATTATTGCTACCGGGATTTAACCCGGGTCTCCCACACAAAATATAATGACTGAAAGTGGGGATACTTGATCTGTACTACAGTACATGAAATAGTTAAGTATGACAACGCACCTTTCCTTCCCCTACACCCTTAGTCTTTGACCCAGGTATTCGTTGGTTGTTTTCAGGGCTGGTGTTCGCGTACGAACTCAACCCGTCAATCACGGGTCCTAACCCAGACCTTGGGTGTTCAACTCTTGATATCACAATCCAAAGTTGCATGTCGTCCTGCCCGAAGCCTAATACAGGAGGACAACGGTCTCCATCTTGACCCACCACAGTCCTGCTGATCAGGCCGGAGCTGCGGCCCACCGCGTTGTTGCTTACCGGTGGTTACCCTCGTTGGTTTTGCAACGATGGGTTAGTCATCCTATCTTTTAAAATTACTAATCTCGACCCCTTCGATATCCACCTGAATAGATCCTTTCATTGGGGTGGCCTCCCCTCTAGTTCCTCTTCGAGGCCATAGTCGAAGGGTCCGCTGCCTGGTTATGTTAGGTCAACAGCCCACGCTGGGAGTTACGTCCCAACGATGCCAATTTTCCACCATAGGCTTTATAATTTATGCCCTCAGGTTAACCCTTAGGGTGGATGAACGATGTTTTTTTAAATAAAGCAAATAATTGAGCATTCGTCAGGCTGCCACTCAGGGTTGTGTCTTCCAAGTCTTTGATCATAGATCGGTGAGGCACGCACCTTGGGGTCATTTTGTATATATATACATATATATATGTATATAAAACCATTATTTATATATATATAACCATTATTTTTAAAAATAAACTTTTATTGACTCTTTGCTTGTCAGAATCCACGAAGAAAACATCACTTTCATAAAAATTGCCAAGAATTTTTACAACAGAATTGATAAGACTCAAGGAGTCTACCCATGTCCTAGCATGGTCTTAAACAAGAAATGTACAATCAATCCAACCTTTGAAGTTTCACAAGCACTCATCAAACTTTCACATGAAATACAGATCCGCCCGTTTCCTTTACCATCATCTCTAGGCCTCAGATGAGCCCAATAGTGATAGACAAAGGGAGATACTGACTCACAAAAAGACCCAAACCATAGATAATGATTCACTCACAATTTGAAAGTGTTTTTGGTCACCAGCTCATCCCCTTTCGATACATATATATATTTAAAATATGTTACAATGAGTCCAGACTTGCGATTCATTTCTCTCATCATCATTGTCTATCTTCAAATGTTTATGTGTTTCCTTATACTATTCTAACCTTTAGTCTGTCAAAACTTAAGGAAAGAACGCGCTCTCTTCCCAGATTGCATTCTACTTTCTCATGTTTCCTCTTACCCAACAAAACTTCAATTTTTATCTAGGAGTTCATTCCTCCACTTCTTTCTAAACTAGGAAGGTGCTATCCAACCCCAGTATTTGATGAAGTTCTACTCTGTCACCCTTGGATGTTCTGGGGATTGTATGTCCAGCGCTGACAACCAACCTCCCTTGTGCATCAAACTCAGTCCTCCCTGCCTTAATATATCTGGCAACATCCCACCATCGTCTCTGAAGTGTGTTTCTTCTGCTACCCCTAAGTCCTGCTCACATAAACAAACGCTTAGTAAAACCTCTCATCACTTTACAGAGTCTCTCCTTCCTACTGTATCCTTTCTGAAAGGTAAATTTTAAACTATACCTTACTACCATTGCTAACTTCCAAACGCCTAAGACCATTCAAGTAGGTCATAATAGTACATTGCGATAGTAACGCATTAGTTATAATAGTTGAGTATGTAAGTAGTTTTATCAGCAAAGAGACAAACCTAATAAGCATATGCATGCATTGGTAATGACGGAAAACTTACGGTATTCATTATGATCATAGACAATAGTCATGCTGTAGTTAATAAGGTTTTTAATGATAAACGTTTTTGGATGAGCGTACTATATTCTACTCCCTGGGCTCTAAGAGGAGTATATTGTGTCAAGGGGCAGTGTAATTCCAAAAAGGGATAACATCTTAGGCTCCCTAACCCCGCTCAAGGACCAAGCCTCACTGCTTCACCCTCCGATTCCAGTATCTGTTTCTTGCAAACTCTGTTCAATTAGTAGACAACCTCACCGCACACGTTTTCAGGATGGCCTATCCCTTCTCGTGATGATGAACCCACTTGACAAAAAGATAGTTGGGGAATCACCCCCTACCTCATTGCGGCATGCAGTAGTTGTCTCCATTATAGACCGTAATCTAACAAGGTTCAAACACTTTCCTCCTTCTCTGTAGTAATGTAGTCACAATTTTCCCAAAGGGTCAGATGACAACACCCCACTATGGACCAGAAACATATTTCCGGCGTGGGTCTCACTACTACCTTAAAAGATGGATTTATAGCTCCTTCAAGCCATCTGTTCAGGGAAAGGATAACTTTGGATTGTAACTCCCCCCCAAGGATAGAATCTACACATTGACCACCTCTTGAGAGAATTTCTTCTCCCTAGGAGTCGGTCACTCCATTCACCCTCGAACCCACGTCGGACGTGAATTCAGCGTAGCTTTCTTTATCCATTATAAGGAGAGCAATCCAAACAAACGAGCTTAAAATACAGATGAATAGTGAAGTTTGCTTAGCTCAAACGGATGAATTTAAGCGCACAGTCCAAAATAAATAAACTCAGATAGATAACTTAAGTAATTAACCATGAATAAAATACATCAGATAGATAGTTTTACGTGAATAGTATTAAAATAAGCTTACCTCAGATAGACTGACACGAATGAATAATTTTAAGTGGATAACTCAATTGAATGGCCTTAAGAGAATGAATTTACGCGCTTAGATTCAACTGGGTGTGTTCAAGTAGATGATCGAGGGTGGATGAGTTTAAGCAACTATCCTCATGCTTGAATAAGTTGAACATAAACAAGATGGTTTGACACCTACTTTCTCACTGTCTCACTGATTACACTTAGTATTATGTGCCTCTTCTTGCAACTAGAGTTGGCATAATAAGTTGTTCTATCTATTCTGTTCGTCCCCCTTTTTGCAGATCTGTCATACTTCTGATTAATCAGGCCTTCACCCGTAACTGTGCTCGCAAGTACAGCCCTCAGACTAACAAAAGTCTTAAATGAGTCAACTCGCGTGCATGAGTCACGTACTCAATCCACCTCTATTGTTCATCTATCCCCCATCTAACTTGTCTTACACCTCAAGTTTCTAGTTTGATACATGCTTAAATTAGCACGTTACCACCTTCTTCAATTTCTATCTCCTAGCTAAATCACCGGACTCTACTTATCGACTATAAGTACCATATGCAATTTTCACTTACCCTCAGTTCCTAGGGTCGCTCCCCTAGAAATCCTGACATTTTTCTTACTACGCCTGCCTATTCTTAATTCCCTCACATGTCAATCCTTGATTCTTTTAAATGCTAGCTCAATGCTTCATGTAATTCTCTTGTACAGCGAGTAGGAGATCAACCTGCTAATCCCTGCTTGACATAGCAAGATCATCACAAGGAAGATGCCCAATTTTCAGTCGGATGACGCGGATTGAGAGATGACAGAAGGATCAGGAACATGGGGCGTTGACTGAAACTCTGGTTGGCAGGAGTGAGGAAGGACCGTCAATTGTCGATCTTGAGCAGAGAAAGAAGGTGGTGGATAAGACCCGATGTGACGGCAGCTTGGTGGCTCACAACACAGAGGTGAGATGTCGTAACGCCTCTCGTATTTATAATATGTCATCTTCCCCGGAGACAGGGTACGCTCACTTCACTCGTCCTGATGCCTACGAGCCTCTTCCCCTTCTTCCTTCTCTTCTAGCCTTTCATCCTCCCATTCTTTGGTCAAATCTATAGGCCTCTTGGCAGTCTTCCCTTGTCTGCCGCCTCTTCCCATTCTTGTATCAGAGCCACGATTTTCGGTGTCATACTACTGTGAGGACAATAGTTTAATAGTAGAGTCTTCTAAGGTTATTTGACCCAATACCTTTGGTCTCTGAAAGATTCTAGATAACCTCAGATTACTGTCAATGGAATACTTCTTCTTTCGCTATCTAGGGCGATCCTTGTCACAAGTTTTCACTGACAGTCGCCTCACTTGTACCGCCTATTTCCTCATAGAACCTTATTTTATTCTATAAATCCCTAAGTAGTTTATATGCAATGACCATTCTTACATAATCCCTACTCGGAATCCTTGATCAAACTATATCCCAGTAAGTAGATTAGAGTTGTCGTTTTGCCTAGATCATCGACTTACCATACCCGAGTTCGTTCACTGAGGACCTCGGCTAGGAAGCGAGATCCCCGACAACGACGCCACCTGTCGCGCGCGGCGATCCCACACCCTAGACGCAAAGTAGTTTTGTGTCGGACCTCATGGTCGTATCACACAGGAGTTTTCTTTTTGTCACTTTAGCGTAATACCAACTCCGACCGTGCGCGCGTGCTATACCTCTCGCGACTCCCTACGACAGGTTAGGGATCCCACGAGGTACAACATACCTCCACCTGCGGGAGCTGTCACCATCCCTTAGGTGGGCGTATCCCTGCTGAGCTACTGACCCATGTGCGAAGGTTTTTACATGCAATCGCAGAGGTAGGCCAGCCGAGGGCGTTTTCTCGATCGTCGTAGCATAGGCATACGCGTGGTAGAACACCTTAAGACTGACCTGTATGTCGAGCCCCGAGGTACTAGCTCTCAGGACCGACTATCTAATCAGGTCGACTTCTCGGACAGTCTTCCACGCTTAACTAACTATGACAATGACTCAACGTTTACTTTGCTCATCATGTGAGAATGCCAGGGTCGATTCCCTTTGTATTCTCACATTCTCTCAAACAGCAGCCTAGACAAATTACTCTCCGATCCTGACCAACTACGATCCCATTCACAAGTATATATATATATATATATATATATATATATATATTGTATGTATGTAAATCGGGGGAGCTGACTGAGCGGTGGACCTCACTTTCACAATTGTCGTGTCCCTTTTGCCCGTATAGCTCAGACGATCCAAACTCAGAAGACAACACAAGTGTCCAACACCTGTGCAAATGCAAGAAAAGCACATACACGCATACAGATGCAGACACAGAATGCGCTACAAGCGTCAACCTTTAATCCATTCATAGCAAGTCACTCACGCGCCAAACCTTTGAAAACAACATTTCTTCCCAACCCTAACTCCATTTTACCCCAGCCCCACACATTTTTGAAGACTCCTGAGTATGATTTGGACAATTTAGGCATAGATACAGGGGGAAGATTTATCTGTTCCCTTCTTAGGTCTTGTCTTAGGTGTGGGTGTCAAGCCATGGTAGAAGTTGAGTCGGAGTTCTACCAACTTGTTATCCAGAGATAACAGAATTGTTGCTCTTACGGATTCCCGGTAAGTTCTCCGAAGTGTCAAAACCTGTAGACACAACATAACCCAAGAGAATCTTAACATCTCTCTTCCTAACTGAGATCTAGAAGGTCCCTTCTAGACTGTGTGTCTTTTGTCTGACTTTTATCCTTAACTAATTGTTTGGGCTGTTGCCCTTCACTTCCCTTTTTACCATCGTGGTAACTCCCCATATTCTCCTCACTATCTCATTCCTATCCTTTTCTGGATTATCCTGTCTAAGTTCCCTTCCTTCTCCAACACACATGAACACATCATCAATCGAACCTGTGGAAAGAATCTCATGGAAAGAAATCAGACAAACGGATAGTTTCTCTCAGAGGCAAAATCTCACTTATCCCCTTTCAATAGAATCAGAGATAGTTAGTTATGACTGAACAATGCAGATTGTGGAGAAAGTTAGAGGTGGTATGGCAGATTATTTAGGACATATCCATCTGTTACTGAAGCTTTGTTTGACAAGGGCAAACTTGTGGGTCTTGGTCACTGTGTGCCAAACACATTTAGCAGTAGACTTATCCTATGGCTAGTCATTTATAAGGCAGGTGTTTTTGAAACCTCGCTACTTCTTATATTGAATTAGTCACTGATAAGACAGGATTCCCCTGCTACTTTTATTACTGACTAACCCTCAATAAGGTGGATGCCCAAGGATCCTTACTACTCTTATCACTGACTAAGCCCTAGGATGTTTATTGATAAGACAGCTGTCCTTGAAACCTCACAACTCTTTTATCGGACTAGTCATTGATAAGACAGGATTCCCCTACTACACTTATCACTGGCTAACCCTCAATAAGGCAGGTGTCGAAGGGTCCTTGCTTACTCTTACCATTGAAAAGAATGTTAGGTTTGATCAATGATAAGGCAGGTGTCCTTGAAACTTACAACTCTTATATCAGACTATTCACTGATAAGACAGGATTCCCCCGCTACTCTTATTAGTGGCTAGCCCTCAATAAGGCAGGTGCTCAAGGGTCCTTGTTTACTCTTACCACTGAAAAGAATGTTAAATTGGTTAATGATAAGGCAGGTGTCATTGAAACCTCACAACTCTTATATCAAACTAGTCACTGATAAGGCATGATTTCCCTGCTTCTCTTATCACTGGCCAACCCCTAATAAGACGGGTGTCCAAGGGTCCTTGCACTTACCACTGACCAAGCGTAAGGCTCATTTGAAGTTACGGCAGACTTTCTCTACTATTCTTACCCCCACACAAGTCTTATCTATGACTCAAGTCATCGCCTTCGATGACAATCGAGCCCAGAATCGTTGTCAGTTTCGTGGAATTATGCTTGGATCAGGCGTATGTTAAGAAATAATTGACATGGATCATCATCGCTGCTTTCAATCACGACAGGCTAAACCAATGAATACCCATCATCATTAGGCGACGCATGGAGATAATAATATGAGTAATCGATCCCCTTTACATCCACATCCCAAAAGAACACCCACATAGCAAGATCGTTGTACCCTTGTTATTAATATAGTCATAGGTAGCAGCCTAAGGATACAAATTTAGGGTTTTGGGTTTAGGGTTTATGTTGAAGTACACATACCTCGCTGTTCCCTGCCTCCAGAGTTCCACCTGAACTCCGAAAGAGCTCCCGCAATCGCCCTGTCACTGGTCATATACAACTCATGCAATCGATTGCTGGACTCTTAGGGTTAGTTGAGGTAAGGGCTAACTCAACGGGGATCAAAACCCTAATCTATAGTCGAGGAGGTATGTATCTGAGAGGTCCGCACAATGACAAGTATGGAGGAGGATGGAGGACGTGAGCACCATGATAGCATCTCCCTCCTCTCCAATGCCCCATACTCTCATTCTCTGGCTCTGTATTGATGTCTTATGATAACAATAGAAACTAACAGAGGCAGCAGAAATAATCAAGAAACAACAATTGAAATAATAAAAATAATAAAATAAAATAATAATAATAATAATAATAACAATAATAACGACACAAATAATAATAATAATAATAATAATAATAATAATAATAATAATAATAATAATAGTAATAATAATATCCTGAATAATAATAGTAATAATAATAATAACGTAGGGCAATGGTGAAAATGAAGGTGAGATACCCCTTTGTGAGTCACCGTGTTTGTGTTCCTGTCATGGCGTCACTGTGCGTCACCGTCGGCTCATGAGTGCGCAGGCATGCCAAGTATTGAACGTGGGGCGTCCAGGGTGATCCACTGTGTGTGAATGAAAGGTTGACGGGCGCTGTCGGCCATAGCCCATCTGAGGCGAACTCGTAATTGATTGCAGTCATCATCAGCCATACGAGCTCTGTACTTTGGTGATCCTCCACCAGAGTGACGTGTCGCCCCATTTTCCCATGTATGTGTAAGCGAGGAAGAAACGACCCTGATTGCAATAACAATAATAGTGATAATAATAATAATAATAATAATAATAATAATAATAATAATAAAATAATAATAATAACAATAATAATAATAATAAAATAATAATAATAATAATAATAGCTAACCCCAGAATCCTGTATCGTCAGACACATGTGATTCATATAGACGCTCCCACATCCAAATGTAGCATTGCACTATGGTTTTCTGTCAACTAAGAGCACAGCAACCCGCATTTGATGTCTTAGGCATAACCTTACCATTATTATCATAGAGTCAATGCATAATTCTACCGACATATGTTTATGTGCCTGTTAGTTTATGCTTTGTCCCCTTCGTTGATGTAAGCCCGCTTGTTACCTTCAGGCAGTCTGTCTGTCTGTCCTAGACGGTCTGTCTGTTTTACCTGCTTCAGACAGTCCGCTGGTCTGTCCTAGTCTGTTTGTTAGTTGTTTGATTCAAACAGTTTGGCCCGGACTGTCTGTCTGTCCGGCTGTTTTAAGTCGTATGCCTGTGCAGATGTAGGAGTTTGTCTTAGCAGCTCAACCGCATTGAGCCAGTGGTACATCCCTACGCAATCAGTGGTACAATCCTAGTCACTCCGGGTTCCGTCAAGCAAGTACCGTACGGGACCGCGGGCACTTAGGTTCGATGGAACGGCATGCCARCGTCAACCTGTATTGGACTGTGTATTTGTGTATCTAATTATGCACAACCGGGTGTGACTACGTAGGACAACGTGCGTCCATGTCGCTGAGTATGAYTGTGGGTCTATATTTCTATATTTTTCTRACTGAGCGTGACCGTGTCATTTGAGTGCGTTACARCGTCACCTGATGTGAGAGACAGTATGTCGCAGTCTGTTCGTGACTGTGTAGGCAAAGGCGCACCTTGTGYTGCTGTCTTGCGCACGTCCCGGCRTGCTTCGTTGCATATACCTTAGCCTGTTATATTGCRTTTGTCATAGTGTYTGTATGACTTTGTGCCAGCTCTCCATCATGCGGCCGTCACAACGTCCCCGCGTGACCGTATGTCTGACTTTCCCTGTCGCTGTGCATTCGTGTCACCAAGCATTGTCATCGTGCGTCCGTGCGACTGCGACTGGGCGTGTGTCATAGTGTTGATCATGTATCTGGGTGTGTGCTCCAGACTGTCYRTCCGCCTCRGTCTGTGTATGCTAGTCTCTGATCTTACTTGTGCSTGTTTGCCCCAGACTGTGTCTGGCYGTTCCAGACTGTGGCTGTTTGCCTCAGTCTGTGCATGACTGGCCCAGACCGCGCCTGTATGTTTGTTGTAGGTCCGTCTGTTTGTGTTTTCGTTTTTTTTGTCTGTCTGTCTGTCGAATCTGTCTGTTCGTCCAGTCCGTATGTCTGTCAAATATGTCTGTTTGTCCAGTTTGTCTGTCTGTTGCAATCTGTCTAGTTGCCGGTGTCTGGCTGTCTGTTCCACAGTTCGTATGTCTGTGCCTGTTTGCCTCCCCCTCTTTTCTCTTACCGGGGATGCGGCACGGTTCAATCAGCCCCAATCCAGCCAGTCTAGTTCAGTGAAGGAAGTACCGTCAGGGACGGTGTACACCGCGGGCCAGGGAACAGGGCAGACCAACGAGTCATAGAAGTATAAATCAGGAGGCCGCATTCAACCATCCTTTTCATTCCTGCGTGAGCCATGCAGAAGCGCTGCCACAGCGACTTGTGCACAGAAATCTGCAGCAAGCCCGGAGGACGCAGTGGCCTGAAGGTGAGGTCCACCCTGTAACTGCAGGTGCAGTGCAGAGCGTGTACTATCTTGTCTGTGTGTGACAGTGACTGTATGTATGTCATGGTGTTTTTTTTTGTGTGTGTGCCACAGTTCACCGTGTTGATGTGTATGTTTTCGTCGTGCACGTGGTTGTGCAACTGTACAGTGGTCCGCTTGCGGGACCTCCAGGGTGATCTTTAAGTTCTAGACGTCCATATCTCTAAGTTGTGAGTGGGCACATGTTGCCATTTGCTGTGCTACTGTTTGCACGCATGGGAAGCGTGAATGAAAGTGAGTACGATCGCACAATGATAATAATAATAATAATAATAATAATAATAATAATAATAATAATAATAATAATAATAATAATAATAATAATAATAAAAATACCACGAAGATGGCAACTTCAAAATTTCAACAGCAGTATATACACAAGATCAGACTGTCGTGACCTCAAACCAGCAGCAAGATCGTATCACGAGTTTCACCAAATAAGAACAACAAAAACTTATATTTGACAATGCTGGAATAGTCTCATCTTTATCAACAAACCAATGTCGACTGCCTATTTGTCGTTTCAGCGCCCGGACTACAGTCCGCACAACTACCATTTGCCTACTAATTAACAATACAACTGCAGACGTCAGCAGTCAGCGAAGTACTCGAAGATGCCACTCAAGGCAGACCATCTCGGATGCAAGGTATGTGCCCTCGCATCATCATCATCGTTATTACCAACCCAGGATCGGTATCCTACCTGCTGCTCAATGCCCAGACTATAGACGACACATCCTTTCTGGCCTAATCTATAATGCTAAAAATGACGACAACGGCTCTCCGAAGTACGAACAGATAGCGGCTAATGCCGCACGCTTGCTATACCAGGTAAGTCTCTTCCTCCATTCACTACCTCGTTCCCCCCCCAACATACACATGCCACATGATCCCAATTTGGCGAATAATAACTAATAATAAAGTAATAATAATAATAATAATAATAATAATAATAATAATAATAATAATAATAATAATAATATTAATAATAAAGAAGATGCAAAAACCTGAATGTGGATGAAACACAGAAATCAACATTCGCTTATCACACTGAAGTCTGAGTAGTCGTAGCCAGAGTAGATAGCACAAGGGAATCGAGTAACCATCCATTTGAGAATGAACCAGCAGAATCGTGAGTCAATGTCTAAGCCCAGTCGGGCAACACCAACAGCATAACTCAACGTGGCTCTCTCTTTGGAATGGCGTCTGGCGCCCTATCTACTCTACAGCCTAAACTACAACTACAACATGGCAGCAATCAGACAACTTGACGACCAGCGAGTGATGACGTCAACACCAATGTCGGCCCCCTCTCTACCAGGTACGTCTTTCTCTTCACTCATAACCTCGACTCACAGATGCTCCATGCCCCCAAGAATCACTATGCTTAATAATAATAATAATAATAATAATAATGATAATAATAATAATAATAATAATAATAATGAAAGTAAGTAACAGCGAGATAATAATTTCAGATTACACCCTCACATTGAAAGTCAAATAGTCACAACAAGCCCAGAGAGTAGCATTGCACCAATAATACGCCAATGGAGGTTCGTAGCACTGAACCAAGTTCCATGGAGAGCATACTCTCTCCTCTCACACATGAGTCCGGTTCCCTCACACTCACACTTGGCGCTCAGCGCCCAGCCTACTCCTACACAACTACTACAGACTACGAAAAGACATTGCGATTGTTGACATCAGCGGTAACCCGAAGTATATGAAGATGTTGCCTATGCAAACCATCACCAATACAGGGTAAGTGCCCTCACATCTACATTATCATCATCATCATCATCATCCTTATCATTATCATCATTATCCTTTCATCTCCTCCTTCTCTCTCCCTCTCTCTGTCACACACACACACACACACACATATGCATACATGTGTAGTACGTGGTAGTGCATGTTTCCACGTTCTAGCTGTAGATTAAGGCGATTTTTATTTTTATTTATTCGTTTATTTTATTTTACATTGATACGGGAGCCATAACGACAGCGTGCATCTTGGAAGATTTCCAGGAAGGCAAAACACAAAGAAGAAACGGAGCAATACGTGCCAGAGTCACAGATGGACAGCTTGGCACAACCCTCCTGTACACACAGACGGCGAGAAGTGAGGGGGATCAGACGAAGAAGAGGGGATCAGACGAAGAAGAGGATCAGATGGGAAAGTCGTGAACACCAAGTCTTCGGCACAGGCCCAAATAGTCCCTCGTCAAAATGTCTGAATCCTAATGTCGAGTCTGGATCCAATGTCGTCAAATCTCAAGTCACAACTCTCTCTCTCTCTGTCGTACTCTGCTGATACTGAGAAGTCAGGTGATGAGAGGGTCAGGAAGAGATGGTGGACTTAGAAGAGGAAGAAGAAGAATAATCTCTCTCTCTCTCTCTCTCTCTCTCTCTCTCTCTCTCTCTCTCTCTCTCTCTCTCTCTCCGGTGCTGGGTGCTAATCTCTGAAGGTGACCTCTTGATGCAGGTACCTTGAAGACGAAGCAGGCCTCCCCCCCCCACCTTTCTCCTTCTCGTTCTTCTTCTTCTTCTTCTTCTTCTTCTTCTTCTTCTTCTTCTTCTTCTTCTTCTTCTTCTTCTCCTTTTCCTCCTTCTTCTTCTTCCTCCAAGTGATAAGGTCCAATGGACTCTCTACAGCATCCCTACGACAAACCGCCGAGATCACCGCAACCCAGACGCTTCATCGGACCATTCAATCGGTAGGAGCGACGACGGTGTGTACAAAGGGGCAGGGACGTAATCAGCGCGAGCTGATAACTCGCGTTTGCTAGGCATTCCTCGTTCAAGATCGATAATTACAATAGTCTATCCCCGTCATTGGTCTAGCACGCGCGCGCCCAGGTAAGAGCCCCCCCCCTCTCACACACACACAGACACACACATTCCATCGATAGGATGAGCAAAACATAATGAATCTTACGCTGAAACGTGGAAATATTCACAGGCACTTTTGATTTGTTCATCCTATCGATCCAAGTAGCGCGCAGCGAGGCACGGGTTGGCGACTTAGCCGCGGATCAATCGAAGCATTGTCACTCTCTCACGCACACACACACACACACACACAGAGTACACACACAGCGATCAAGCGGGCGAGCCAGTGCGAAGGTCCGTCAATGGTTGAGCACAACGGCGATGTATACTCCCGTGTTGTAGCGGAAGATTTATTTGTATTTATTTATTTATTTATTTATTTATTTATTTATTTATTTATTTATTTATTTATTTATTTATTTATTTATCGAGGAAGCACCGGCGACCTGGTCCCGGTGGAAGGACTTACTCGTTCTTTCTCCCGCTCCTGTTGCTGTCACCATCGTCATCGAGCCGTCATCGTCGTAGACGCCGTTGTCGGAGTCGTCGTCGTCGGAGTCGTTAGAGTCAAAGTCGTCACTGCTCAGGTAAGTTTCCCCAATTTTAATACTTTTGATTTTGATGTCAATGGATACTTTTTAGGGTCTGTGCTCTCTACTCTGTGTGATAATCCGGAGGCGCGGGACCATTTAACCCCATATGAAGACACTAATGACCTTCAACTGAGGTCAATCTCCCTTCTGCATTACATTGACAATCCATGACCATTGCTTACTCTATATTCCATAGGATCCTTGATAATAAGGACTTTTGTCCATTTTCTAAGGTAGGAGTAGTTGATTATAAAGTTGTTTGGTGAATTTTAAATGTTTAGATAAAAATCAAAATTTATTTATCCGTTAGGAACGATTGTTGTTTTGTTTTTTTAAGGACTTTTTTCCCGAGTCATTTTGTTATTATGGTCCCTTTTGTTATTTTGAGATAATCAGTTTTTAGATTTGTTTCATTAACTTTATTTAATGGTATTTCGTTTCTTCTTTAGATGAAAAAAAATGATAAGGGGACTGACTTCATACTCTTTTAGTATTTACATGATAAGTTTAGATGCTTTAGTTAGTCTTCCACCGTTTGAAGGTGACTTTATAAGGTTATGATTTTTATTTTCTCTGATTCTTGTTCATCACATGCTTGTCGGTGATAAGGTAGGTTACCAGAGTGGTCCGGGTCCACTTGCCCAGTCGGGCCAAAAAGACATACAAAAACAAAAAAATAAAATTTATTTTTTATTTAAAGTTTTATTTTTAATTTGGTAAAGAATTACGATGTTACCCCGATGCAAAAGTTATTCAATTTATTTTTTTGCATAATATAGTTTTTTTTATTTTTTTTTTGTTTTTTTTTTTGCTGGGACCTTCAAGTTCCCTAGTCCTTAGACGGTCGGCCACTCAGGAAAATAGGGTGATCCAGGCAGCCTGGTTGGTAGCCTAGGTGATAACTCACCTAACTGGTTTTCCCCATAATATAATGATAGAGGTTGTGTCTTTGTTCAAATAACAATTAAAATAAAAGGTAACTCGAGCAGGTACAACGCGTTCCGCAGTGGGCAACACTCCAAATATAGGCAAAGTCCAACCAACCTAAAGTTGTCATAAGGACCACATCAATTTGGTTGTCACTGCACATATGACATGTCGTCTCACTCAAGCAATGAACCGACATTGAAAACGTGTCTCCCATTTTTTTCGACGTGGTTGTTTTGTCCGCTGGCAGTGGGTATTAAGTTTTTCGGCCTAAAGGCCTAGAGCACTAGTACCCTCTAAAAGTCGTCATATGATGGATGTTGAGGCCTCCATGTAGATCTCAAGGGGCGGACACTACCCATCACCACCTTCATTTAGAGCGGTTTTGGTCCTCACGACACGTTTTTGTAGCCTTTGTGAAAACCCAGTCCAGGCGTTTCACATTTTTCGTTCGTTATCGGTTTCACGGGATGGGAGTAGAAGAGGTAGGAAGACTAAATAAAAAAAGATATTTTTTTAATCTTTCACACTGAATTCTCATTACTCATTAACAAAGGAGGCCGGTAGCCTCCCACAAAGACCAATGTTGAGAACATTTCGCTTAGAACAAACAAAACCACAAACAAGTCAACCCAATTAAATTTGAATTTGTCATTTTACGAGGCAAAATGAAACCGGAAGGAAAAAAGGTGGAGCGGAAATAAGGTAGAGGATAACACTCGTAGAAACACAGGAGTCGTACTACTAGAAAGTAAAAACTAGTAACTAACTGCATTTTTGTTAATTTTTAGTTTTTTTAATGTTTCGCAATTTGTACTTGAGGGATATGAAGTGGTCATTTGGCTTGTCTAGTGACGACCATATTTTGGAGTAAGTGGTAGTCTTATAGATAATCACTCATCCTAAAAAATGACCCTTACCGGATAGGCCAAAGAACCTTTTCAGGTCATGCAAATACAAATTGGAAAAAAAAAAAAACTTGATTTAAACAAAAACAAAGTTAACTACAACCTCATGTCTACCTCACCTACCCTCTATAACTTGATATTCATAGAAACCTAAACTGCCTTTCCGAGCTACATCGTCAATCATGGGTGCTCAATTGACCTTTTGCGGTCCTCATCATCCACCGAACGGTTAGAAGGGTATACTTATCGTCCCTCAAACCTCCCTCACCCCAGTATCCTTAATGCCCCACCCTATAAACGCAACCTTAAACCCCTACCCCTGTCGCCTTATTTCTAGCTTTAATGTATTCCCTGATGATTCTCACTCTCTCCGGTTGTTGACAATACTCCTGACTTTCCTCAACATCACCCTAGTGGAACCTAGTCCAATACATTTGACTAACTCATGATTGCAACCAAGGAGCTAGGACCAACTTATTCTCTAAGGTAACTACAACAAGATGATTTCCTCTTACCCAAGTAAAAAGGAACCACCTCCGTCCTCGTAGCAAATTCTCCCGTGTCGCCTTCCTATTCCAATCGGTCCAGATCATCATCTGTAGAACAACTGTCACTCTTTGTTTGAGTGTTTTATAAGTCGATCATTCCCCCCTGAAGAAGATGTTCTTGCGATCTTCATAAATCAACAACATAATGACCAATTTGACGAGTTGCGCTATGTCACCCATGTCACCCCAACCTTGATTTCAGCTAGTGTTGTTCTTAAGATCAAAATCACCGTTGCAATATACCAGATGAGAGCAAGGACAGAGGAGGAAATCACTGTAACTCTCTTTATAAGAGAGATACTTTTAGTCGCATGGTACCTCTTCAATTGGGTTTACACATATAAATAACGCTCAAACTTTGACTCGCTGATTTTCTTCATTGACCAATCATCATGCAAAGCGTATTTATGAGGAAAAAAATACACTAACCAATAGAAAAAAAAATCCAAAAGAATTTAAAGTTAAAGAAACATTTCTTCGAAAAAAATCCTTCATATTTAAAAATTATCATTTCAATGTTTATCAAATTCTAAAATTTTGAGTTTTATTTTATAAGTTCCCATTGAAAAATAAGCTTTCCATTCCAACTACATTTATTTGTTGAAGATGGAATCGAAGTCAGGACGAGTTCATGGAATGTCTTAATTAAACTTTAATTATACTACAACAAATACCTTATAATTTACATTGGATTAACATTTTCATGATTGATTTTTTTTTTATGGAATGATAGTCTGATTAAAATATTTCATGAACTCATCCAGACTTTCATTTCATCTCTAGCATGCAGTCTAAATAAGAAGGGATATTTTCAAGTAGGACTGAAAATTTTAAAGGTGGAATGACATTTTTTAAGATGGAGATAAAATTTAAAATTTAGAATATAATTTTACTATAGAATGATTATTTAATTCTTTGAAAATTTTATGTTGGCTTATCTTATTTAACCTTTGCTTCAAAAAGTAAAAAATAGTGATCCCATAATATTTTTATTGACTCTATGATTCCTATGTAACTTTGGATATTAACAACAGATCGTCAACAGTTGCTCCCACGTTAACTTTTGTTTCTGCTTTCAGACCGTCAGCAATTGCTCTCGCATGGAATTTCGTTCCTTCTTTTAGACCGAGTACCATAATTAGCAGGTCGTTCACAAGACGTTTAGCAAGAACCCCATTCATGCCACAAATAGCAACGGGCACCCTTGCCTGAGGGATCTTGATAATTTGAAAACTTTGAAGCGCTTGTCGTTGTCTTTTGGCCTTGAATTAGGGTCTCTTTCAGATCTCCTGGTAGCTCAAGGCTTCATTGAGTGGGTTATCAGTCTTTTTCATCCAATTGGGGCTCAAACGTTTTAAGACGTTGGGGGATACTGTTCACGATATTGGACGACTTTCTTTCTTATATGTATGACTTTTGCCAGATCAAGCCACTCTCTAGGAATGACGTCCGTTATAAGTTTACCTTGTCCCCCACTCCATGCAGTCTACCCTGAATTGGTCGAACTTTTTTTCTCTTCCTTCCATTCAACACACCCTACCTCATATAGGTTCCGAACCTACGACAATTTTTTTTTCCATCAATTTTCTTCCGAAGGCCCATGTGTGATAGGAAGCTGAGAACCCCTCTTCGTTCCTTTGCCGGATCACAGGGTTATCAAATAAGAGTTGGATAAATCCTTCATCTCGAATCATATGCGGTTTGTTTCGCTACAGATTGAGCCTCTTCCAAGCAATCCACCATGATATGCCAATTACAAACTGGGTTGGCGATTGGGAAAAAATGACATTTGTAGGCAAACTTAGACACCTGTCGGTTTGCATACTACTTGTAATTCATGTGAATATTCAACGTTTACATTCTGAACATTCAACGTTCATTCATAGTCAGACACAAATAGTCGGACCAGAGAGGGGGGGGAGGGGTCAGCATCTTAAACGTTTTCACCACTTCATAATTTCAAACTCTTCAGCATTCTTATATAATTGGACAAAGGAGAATGTACTTCAAAATGTTCAACATCTTCACGACTTCATAATCTTTGGCGTTACTACACACTCATACAAAGGAACGAACACAGGGCATTTTGAAAATTATGAAGTGGTGAAAGCATTGAAGCTTTCGAACCCCCTCCTTAAAAAAAAAAAAAACAGGGGAAGGCCGGAGGGGGGGGGGTCATAATCTTCAACGTTTTTACCACTTCAAAAATTTCAGAATCAACGTTTCTACGTATTCGGATAAGAGGGATGTACTTCAAAATTTTCAGCATCTTCACCACTTCAAACTCTTTAGAATGTTCAGTGTTTTTGTACACTTCAGATTCTTCAGAATATTCAGTGTTTCAGAATCTTTAGAGTGTAAAACGTTTTGTATGCTCCCCCTTGGAGATTTATTCAGTGTAGGGGCATTCAACATTTTTAACACTTTTGAAATTGTTGAAACACGACTTCAGAAAATTTTAAAAATACTGAAAGATTTTTACCCCATAATTAGTTTCAGCTCAGATTCTGATTGTCGTTGACCACGTGTGCTTGTTGAACGCCTTGTGAGTGACCCCACTGATTAGGGGTTTGGGTCTGGAATAAGGAACAAAAGTCCAAGTGGGAGAAATCACTGATATCAATTGCTGAACACCTTTTTTGTCTTCCACGAGATGTGTTGACACTGACCTAGTCCCTCACTCAACTCCTCACTCCTTCATTGACTTCGCTTCCCACTCCTTTACTATTTTCCCACAGTTGCCTCGTGGTCACGCATTGACCTTCTCCTCGTAGTTGATGACTCTTCCAACTGTCTACTGTGTCTCTTCGACTGTTGTTGCTAGTCGAGTTGAAAACCCTACTTCTTCCCTTGTCTTTCTTACGATTATTCCTTAAACACGTAATCCGTTGCAAAGACGTGAGCACTACGTGCACCATGTCTATTACTCATGTTTGACATAAGGTTGTAGTCGTTAACCAACACCCTCTCTCGGTTACTGGCCCGCCTCCATTCCTACCTCCTCCCTGAGGAGGTTTAACTTGACCATAAACGGATACGGTTCGGCAGATCCCTAGTTCATCGGTCATGTGCCGAAGCCCACGTTAGTAGTACCGATCAGCAGAGTGTTCTTGTACCCGTTCGTAGCGCCCGTCCCCAAAAAGGTCATGTTTTTCCAACTGTTTTTCTCCAAAACTGTTCCTCCATAATGCTATCTCACTCCTCTTTGACCTTGGGTAATGGTAAGACTCAGCTTATGCGATGTCGGTGCTAAGGGGCTCGCCACACCATTGTCGAATCGAGAAATCTTGACAGTTTGTGATCACCACACAGACTGTCGAAAAACAGACAACCGACATTTATTCACCATGTGTCAGAAAACATCCATCGCTGTTGAAACAACCCTCTTCCCCCCGCCTGGAGCAAAAAATTCAAAAATCCTCTTTCGAGCTTGTGAACAAAATTGTCGGGATGGCACCGTTGGAGTTACTGTGGCCTAAAAACAAAGTTGTCATATATTAGTGACAATCTAGCAATAGGAGAGTGATAGACTGTTCTTTATTATTTGGAAGATGAGTTACGGGAAGCTATGTTTGACAGCGGTAATGCTGCAGTAGGAAGGTGGCAATGTCATAGGCGATTTCCGCCCAAATGGCTATAAACGAAATTGGATGATACTGCCAGGATAACTCCGGGTAGAATTGTGAGGTCCCAACCTCATTTGGACCTTTTGTACCGAATGAATGAATTTAGTTATAAAAAAAAAACATCGGTCCTCTCTACTCTGCTCTGTGGCGGAAGGGGGGTATCCAGCGGCCTAGCTCAGTTGGTACGGCACGCAAGTGGCATTCGGGAGGTCTTTGGTTCAATCTCCATTGGCCTCATGTACCTTCCTGGGCAAGCTTGGCGCCCGCCACCTAGAGATATGACGTTGGTCCCCCCGAGTGGCATTGAGCAGAGACTGCCGATGTTCATAGGGGGAGGGGACCGGAGGGAAGGCACAATGATCAGCCCATCGAAGAAGCTCGGTACTAATGCTATCGGTTGACCCCTGGCTGGTATCACCCCCCTGCTGTTGCATGTATCACACCTGCTGGGGGGGTGCAGCTCCCGCATGTTCCCTCGCTGGAGGCTTGAGCACGAATGTGGCTGCTACAGAGTTCCCCGTAATACTATACTGACAATAAAAAAGGCCCGAAAGGCCGGAAAGAGGGGGTAAGTGTCCAAATGGGGACTGTGGGTGATATGGCTGGACAAAAACGCCAGATGGTTCCAGGGAGAGGGACTGGAAGAAGTGCAAGTGGAAAAAATGTTTAGGGGACTGCTCAGAACAGAGATAAAAGCGGATTGGAGGAGGAAAGTCACGCAAGGAAGGGGAACAACAGGGAGAAGATGGTTCTTGGAAACCTGGGCATTGCTGGGGGGTTTGGCCTCAGTAAGGGATGACAAGCTAGTGATATCACAGTGGTTAGGAGCATAAAGGGAGAGAGAGGTAAGGAGAGGGTAGAGGTGGGGAGTAACGAGGTGAGAGGGAGAAGTAATGAGGACCAGGTACACTCGGTTCCAGTCGGTGGGTGCAGTAGCCTGCAAGGGTTCAGAGGGGAGGGAGAATGTCACAGCACACAAATGGAACGGAGGTTCCTCTTGGTTGCACTGGGCCGGGGTCAGACCGGGTTAGGTCTGTGAATTAGCATAGGTTAAAAGGGGGAACTTTTAGGACCTAGGCAGAGAGAGGGTAGGTAGGACTGATAGCAAGACCATAAGGACAAGAGAATTTCTAAGTAGGGTGAACCATAAGCTAAACTGGCTGACGCTGCCGAGATAACACCAGGCGGAATTGTGAGGATCCCTGTCCTCGTGGATATATGTTTTGTTTTAATGGAATGAAATGAACGTTAAAAAAAAAAAAAAAAAAAAGGCCAAATGTGGACTGTCGAAAAACATATGACAGCCATCAAAATTAACCCCGTTTTGACGGTTGTGTGGCTAGGCCCTAAGTATGCAGTACTATGCACGAATCTGGTTGCTTCGGAAGACGATCTTCATAGCAACTTAGCACGAGCATGTCAGCAGGGGGTTCTCAGGCTGCCAGCGAAAACAGAAAGGGGGTCCGTGCTGAGGAGGGGGAACCCAGGGAACACCGCTGTTCCATAGCGCTTAGACCCTAGGGTAAGGGTAGGAATATAAGTCGCTCAGGCCAGTCCGAGTTCCGCCTGGCCTTGGGTAAGCTAGGGGAAGGACGGTAAGACTGCTTCAGTGGGTGCTACCCTGTCTGAACCTGGGGTGCATGTCTCTTGCGGCCTGTAGTACATAGTCTGGGCCTGGCGTCTGAGGTTCCCGTTGGACAAGGCTCATCCGATTCCGCTCCCAACAGGGCTGGGCAACCTATCAGCCCTGGTGCCTATCACTGCTATTCGGTCCAAGTTGTGTGCCCATTGGTAGGGCAATGGTCTTGAGTGCTGGTCACACCGAGGTAGGATAGTGGGATAGGGTGTGCGGTAGGAGTATTGACGTGAGGATGGGATGGGAGGTGGTCTCATATTGCAGGACACCCGGGACTCACAGCTCCAGGTGATGACTGTGCACTCAGGGACTGGCCTCTACAACACCCTGGACTTAAAAAGAAAAAAAAAGGAAAAAAAAAACAGAACGGGAAAATCTGGCTTCACAACCGGTAACTGATACTGATCAGGTCGGGCGTCCATACTACGGTGTGCACGGTGCATCTGTTCACCTTGGTGACCAGATTCGTTCGAATCGGAGTGTGAGTATGGCCTAAGAATGAAAACGGGCTGGGAAGAACCCTCCCAATCCATTCCTTATCCTCGCTACGTCACCCACAGTCAGATGCCGACGTGGTACGACCCACCCGCCAGCGTGGATATCGTGGCCCCATTGGCAGAGGCTCAACGTTTTTTTTTTTTTTTTTTTTTTTTTTTTTTTTTTTTCTCTCACCTATCTTCTTGGCAGTACTGAGAGGCTCAACGTTTTTCGAGTGGAAGGTGTGCGTGTTCCATTTCTCGCTGGACAATGATCATGAACAACACCGCAATCGACGCCCAAGTCCATACAAAAATTCCTCGACTCGACGGTCACTGGCTTCCCAATCGTGTCCACGAACCACGGTTCGTGTGTGTCCTGGATGATGAAACGACCCTTCGATTTGCCATTGGGCATTGCTCTACTACTCACCAAATGTGCAGAATGTGAATGAATCTCCTGTTAGAACATGGAAAGATACACCCCCGTATTTTCTTTTTTAATTTTTTGGTTTTAAGCTATATTCTTCTCTCATCTGGAGAGTAATATAGAGCGAGGCCCTTGGGCCTGTCTATACGCTCGCTCCTACCCCAAGCCGGCAATTTGGAAGGGCGGTTCCTCGTCACCCACGCCACGAACGATTTTTTGTGTTTGTGGATGGCGGGTTCAGTTCAGGCCGCGTCGATCGATGGGCTTACTACAAGGGGACGTCGTCGATTCGATGGGTCCACCGCCACCACACCATGAAGCTAAAGCTTCTTATCTGGGCGCTATAAATGAAATGAATCTGGTCCAGAAATGGGCTTAAAAAATTAGCTTCGCTAAGGAAATCTCCTGAGTCGTCCCGAAAGCAGGCCATGTTCACCGTGAGGCCAAAAAGGTGCCTGCGAAAAGGGTGAAAAAAAGAGGAAAACGGAAAGAAAAAGGTGCCTGCAACCCACCCGCTGAGGGACCAGAGAAAATTCTCTTGGGCCGTAAGATGTTACCCATCTCACGGCAAACAAACAGCTCGTCGTGTCAGTGAATCTGGGCCCAGGAAGGTACCAGTCCCTTAAAAAGTATAGTAAGTATAGCATCTCGCGTTTTCTCTCGTGGAAATCGCTATAGCTATAGCTACTACGGGGTTCCACGCAAGACTACCTATACACAGCATTGCTATAGCTATTAGCTATATACTATATACTGAAAGCTATATTTTATTTGACCGTGCGCTTTATTAAGCTCGGGTGAATGGGGTGTCCCTGTTGTCGTCAAGGTTTCCACGTCACCTTCTTACTCACCTCCGACCTGGGCCTTCACCTCCAAACCATTCAATCAAAAACAAACAAAAAAAAACAAAAAAAAAAATCATTCAATCAACAAGCACTTGCCAACTGCGCGCCGAGCACGTTTCGGAATCCATTCGGCGCGGAGCATTCGCAGTTTCGTTGCCGCGGTTCTTCCTCCCTGTACGTGATCGCGATTACGTCCACGTCGCCGAGCTTGCGTGCATCGTCCGTCGCTCCTGTTACCCCACCAGCGGCAGTTTTTCGCTTGTGCCTTGTCGTGGCCTTTTTTTTCCCGCCTTTTCGTTCACTTCCCAGGGCAGTCTATTCCCGCCATTCTATTCCTTCATTACTACAGCTGCGTGTTTTGGTGGACTTCAGCTTGGTCGCCAGGGAGCGGGGAATCATCTTGCGCGCTAGCCCGCGCGCTTGCCCATCTCTTTCTCTTTCCCTTGCATCGCCAGCCTCCCCCTCTTCTTTTCAATTCCCGCCATCCCTCTCGCTTGTCGTTTTCCCTCTTCAATTTTTCGCTGCGTCAGCAGCATCTCCTCTATCCCGCGATCTCTTCCCGTTGCTTCTTTGCTTGTCATCCTCTCTCTCTCTCTCTCTCTCTCTCTCTCTCTCTCTCTCTCTCTCTCNCCCCCCGACCCCGCCAGCCGCCAGCTGCCAGCCATGGATCCTTACCGCTTTCGGCCTTCGAGCGCGCACAATTCCACGTTTTGGACGACCAACTCCGGCGCGCCAGTATGGAACAACAACAACTCGTTGACTGTGGGGAATCGCGGTCCGATCTTGTTGGAGGACTACCACTTGATAGAGAAGCTTGCGAATTTCGACCGCGAGCGCATCCCGGAGCGCGTGGTGCACGCGCGCGGCGCCAGCGCGAAGGGTTTCTTTGAGGTCACTCATGACGTGTCGCATCTTACGTGCGCGGACTTTCTCCGCGCGCCTGGTGTCGTCACTCCGCTCATCGTCCGCTTCTCCACCGTCATCCACGAGCGCGGATCCCCCGAGACCATCCGCGATCCCCGCGGATTCGCCGTCAAGTTCTACACGCGCGAGGGCAACTTCGACATGGTCGGGAACAACATGCCCGTTTTTTTCATCCGCGACGGCATGAAGTTTCCCGACATGGTCCACGCTCTCAAACCTAACCCCAAGAACCATATTCAAGAAGACTGGAGGATCATGGACTTCTTCTCCCATCACCCGGAGAGTCTGCACATGTTCACCTTCCTCTTCGACGACGTCGGCATTCCCAAGAACTACCGACACATGCCGGGCTTCGGCGTGCACACGTTCAAGCTCATCAACCGCGAGGGGAAGGAGACGTATTGCAAGTTCCACTGGGTGCCGACTTGCGGCGAAGAGTGTCTTCTGGAGGAGGAGGCTGTGGTCGTCGGCGGTACCAACCATAGTCACGCGACGAAGGACCTCTATGACGCCATCGCCGGTGGAGATTACCCGGAGTGGAAGCTGTACGTTCAGACGATGGAGATTGCCGACCAGTTCAACTTCGACTTCGACCCATTGGATGTGACGAAAACCTGGCCAGAGGAGATGTTCCCTCTCCAGCCTGTGGGGCGCATGGTGCTCAACAAGAACATAGACAACTTCTTTGCGGAGAATGAAATGCTGGCATTCTGCCCCGCCATCATCGTTCCAGGCATCTACTACACGGACGACAAGTTGCTGCAGACACGTATCTTCTCATACGCAGACACGCAGCGCCATCGCCTTGGACCGAACTACCTGCTGCTGCCTGTGAATGCGCCGAAGTGTGCGCATCACAACAATCATCACGACGGCTTCATGAACTTCATGCACCGGGACGAGGAGGTGAACTACTTCCCATCGAGGTACGATCCCGCACGCCATGCTGGAAGATACCCCATTCCGCACGAAATAGTACACGGAGTGCGGGAGAAGGCAGTGATCTCCAAGGAGAACAACTTCCAACAGCCGGGGGAGAGGTACAGATCGTGGGCGCCGGAGCGGCAAGAGCGATTTGTGAACCGGATGGCGAGTGCGCTGTCGGACCCGCGCGTGACTCACGAAATCAGAGGCGTTTGGATTAGCTACCTCTCCCAAGCGGACCAATCCCTTGGGATGAAGGTGGCTGCCAAACTCGGAATGAAGGCGAGCCTTTAGGCAAAACCATCTCTCGAAACCTTATCCCCTTTTTGTCTCCCGTTCCAATCTCTCTTCCGCTCTGTGCTTCTCTCAATCCGTTACTATCTCTATGACGGATGTTTGTTCCACATCTCTCCTCTTCCTCCTCCTCCTCTCTCTCTCTCTCTCTCTCGCTCTCTCTCGCTCTCTCTCGCTCTCTGTGTGTGTCCCATTACTCCGCTCGCTTCTCGTCTCCTCCGCCTTTCTCTTTGTATTTTCTTGTGTTTCCTCTCTCTCTCTCTCTCTCTCTCTCTCTCTCTCTCTCTCTCTCTCTCTCCTGTCTCTTATACACATCTAGATGTGTATAAGAGACAGGTCTGAACCTGGGGTGCATGTCTCTTGCGGCCTGT
>BFEA01000124.1:415383-430595 GCA_003427395.1 Chara braunii
CTCTCTCTCTCTCTCTCTCTCTCTCTCTTTCTTTCTTTCTTGAATGAATGAATGAATGATCTATAGGTGATGTGTGCATGTGTCGATCTCCCTCCTTGCCTTCTCACTTTTAGTAAGAATTGCGCAGAGCGCATGTCTTTCAGAAGCATAAATGCATGCGAGAGCATCTTCCCCGATGTGCTTTTTGAGTGGAAGTTATGAATGCGTGAGCCTTGGAGAATGAGTGTGAGAGTTTTCTTTACCCTTGGCCTTTAATGAACATTCCAAATACTCACTTTCTATTTTTTTATGGTTGTTAAGATGAGTAACTTTGATGCTTCGTGAATGCATGGATTAATGTTGTTCAGTTGCTTGTTGGCCTTCTTGTCTATATAAGCAGCAAGAAGCGTCGGACGCTAATTTCGTGGAAGCGCAAGTGTGATCTCTTCTCCTTTCCCTTCTTTGTTGTGTAATGATCGCGTCTCACATCGATCAATGATTCTATATATATGGTATAGGGTAAAGGTTTTGCTTTCTCTCTTCGACGTTGAGTTATGGTAAATTTATCACGTTACATATGATAGGGCAACCCGTTGTGTGAATGACGAATGCAAGATGAGTTATCTTTTCTCAGTCTTTCTCCCTCCTCTCGAATGAAGTGTGACTATCCCAACCAAAACTTCTACCTGAAATTGTTCATTAGCTTGAAGTTCCCAGATATTCCTCCCCTTTCCAAGGAGCATCGGGCGTGAAAGTCACGTCATATTTTCTAATTTCCTTCGCACAAATGATCTTACTAGTGGATGGAGATTAAGGCAATCGATTTGAGAACAGATTACCATGTGGGCTGAGACTGACGGATCATCTGGGCCACGAGTTTATGATTGTTCCCATTCACGTCATTCCGGACAACGAGGGTATGACACATGTCTTCTCCACGTAATGGTAGTCGAATCCATGCTCCCTAAATTGTTTTGTACGACGACAGTCATAACACAAAGTGCGGGGCCAATATGGTGCAACAGTTGGTCACAAAACAACAATCAACTCGTTAAAGAGAAGCAAAATAGAGAAGGGATGAAAGATGGTGTCAACAATCACAAATCTCGAATTAACGAAACCCTCAACACTGTGTTTCATAAGGGAATTACGGGCTCAAGTATACATGCCTACAACATTTCGGTCTGAAAAAAGAGGTCGCATGCGCGACGAAGTTGAAAGTTCCTTTCTGGATTAATAATCCTTGTACCATAGTTTTGACGTTTTTTTGTTGGTTCCTTCCGTTGGTGTTGCTTCATATCCGAAACCGCACAAAAGATTATACTTCCGACCTCTAACTCCACTCAATTTTTCCTAAAATCCTTGGTACATCCCCATGGCGGCTTTCTGGGCCCTTTCTGTATTTAAGTCACTCCGACGAGGAACGTAGAGTAGGGCATGAGGTTTGAGCGTCACATTGCACAAAGTATCATGTTAATCCAGGACGGAGAACGCTTCATGACCAGTTTTTTCTCTCATAGCAGCAAGGTTCCTCTATGACCACTGACTAGTATCCCCTCCTTTTGCTTTAAATTTCCCCCCTTTAATCTAGGATTATAGATTTGATTTGATTTTTTTCTTTTTTTTTTTTTTCTTTTTTTTTTTCTAGTTAGTTACATCCTCCTAGCCGAGGTGTTATGAACATCATGTACTAGAAGGCTTGTCACCGGTTGCTCCAATATTATAGGTGAAGAGCAGCACCTGCAGAAAACCGTATCGAACATCCCTTACAAAATATTCCAATATATTTACAAAACCTTTTATAGATGGTTGCAGACTGTTCCCAGTCTCATATTTTTTTTCAAGGGCATCGATCACTCCGAGGGGCGATTGGAGGATATGCCATCTGGGTATATGTTATTATCCTCACTACCTTGTTACAAGGGAACACATTGCTACTTTACAACAACCTTTCAAGGGTACAGGCTCAAATGGGCCGGGTCATGCACTAACAGCACTACACCCCTTATGTCCTAAACTAAGAAGTCTCCCTCCCAAACTAGTTTAGTGAAACTAGGGCACCACATGCAGGGGAAATAGGTCTCGAAATTAGTTGACAGGTACAACTGGATGGATGTATCGGGTTTGTCTCAACTTTCTACATCCTGGTCAAACTCCTCTTTGACAACATTTGTGGAAAAATATTGAAAGTGATGTAATATGTTTTTTTCAATACTTCTTATGTTGGTCGAAAAAGTTCTGAAGTTTATGTGATATCATGTGACTTCATCATGTCGTTGTGATTCACACAGTCCGGAGTCCAAGGTGTACGTTCTTAACTGAGAGCAAGGAACCCCATAGTCTTTCTCAGTGCACACCACATACGTAAAGTTGCAACGGACATACAAATCGGCAACCGATATCTGAAGCAAAGAGTTGGCAACCATTGTGCATCAATGGCGACCCAGGGAATCACAATAAGTTTGTGATTGGCAAAAAAAATATTTATGAAACAAAAGAAGTCTTAATAGTAACAAAAATCTGACCCGAGGAACCCAAAGCTTTTAAATTCAACACGGAGGACATAAGCCTCGTAAGATCTAGTTGTTGCCTCATGTATGTCCCACTCGTAGACTTATAGTCAACGATTGTGGTGCGGGAGAGGCAGTGGGTTACATCCAAAAGAGGAAGAATCAGAGAAAAAATAAAAGACAAAGACAAGAATCGTTGTGAATGCTCTAGCGTCCTTACTAGAAATCATGTATTCATTGAAACAGACAAAAAGTTATTGGCATGCATCCAATATGCAACCATTCATACGTTACGAGTCAACGCTCCATTCAGTTATATACGGGACATCAATATGACAAATACTTAGATATACTGCAGGGGATGCCATTCATACAGGGAGAGAGTATCCAGTGCATTAAGGAGTGTCTTACAAATTTCTTGATTCGACTACGTCATAGAGAACTTCGCCTTACTCCACGCACCGGTTTAGTATTCATGATCAAGTCATCCAGCAAGGGGGAATACAACGAGGAAGGTGAAAGGAACATAAGAAAGGGTTCTGAATCGGTGACAATTTGAGGAAAGCAAGAGACGAGGGGGATAATTTCATAGTGATATTTGAGAGCTTTAGTGAGAAATGTAGCGCTCTTAGTAAGGAGCGAGAGGATTGAGGCATGGGCCAAGAACGAACTCTGTGCAAAAAATCATGTGCGTCAAAAGAGCAAGGATTGTAGTTGGATGATGCATGTGAGCAGTACAAAAACGTGAAAACCCCGATTCTTATATGTTCACCATTGTTCTAGATAATTAGATTTAAAAATAATACAAAACTTACACACTCGTTATGATTGAGAAATATCAAGTGCGCGTCACATGGTCCGAATCCTTCAATTCCATAAGGAAAAAAAAACAAACAAACATAATATAAAATGTCATTAGTCGCAACTAACTATAGTTAAATGAACTTACTAAGGAGTGAATTTCTAATTGCAAAAAAAAAAATTCTAAAATTAACAAAAATTACAACTAAAACATAAATTTTGCATAATAGTGTTCATGCCATTCCAAAACACGGAGTGCGTCTCAACGATCAGAGGGATCATAAGGAGATCCCGTCTTTACACATCAGAAGCGACATATGAACTAGGGTGACTGACTTTTGAGCGTACTGTGACGAAAGCGGAAAGTGTCAAGAGGGTAGACGGAATAACACAACTCGGACAATGTGTCAAAAAGTTATTCATTATACATAAGAGAAAGAAAATGACAACTATTGGTAGACTTAAATGACCTAGAGCACTAGAACAAACACATTGCAAGGCATCCTCTTAACACACCCATTTTCTTGAATCTCTAAGAGACATGAGACAATTTTCAAGGCTATATAGAGCAATAGACCCAAGCCCAAAGAATCCAAGCTGAAATAAGGAAGTACCAAATATTGCAAATGAAACCATAACCGATATCTTTTTTAATAAGACTAAAGTTAGATCAATGAATAATACAGTGTTCAATCTTGAACACCTATTTGATAACCACGAGATAATGACTACAAATGCCTAAACATAATAGACTATTCTTCCAAATACTACAAACACTTAATATTGACATCGAGAATCACACAACGAGGTTTAGGACAATTTCAACAAGTTGTAAAAATCATTCAGGGGACATTGAATGTCAGATTGACTCAAACACAAAAAAACAAACAGTAACTCAATTGCTACAAATGCCTTCACATAGTAGACGATGCTTTGAAATGCTACAAAACACTTATTCCAATCGAGAATGATACAATAGGATTTAAGAGAGGTCCAACAAACCAGAAATATCATGTTGAGGGCATTGAATGCCTTATTAACTCAAATGTAAAAAACACCATGGACAACCCCTTAGTGCTTCAACAAGTATCGGATGTCGTACGAGATATGAAAGATGAAAAATCATGGTGTTGGAATCCCTTTCCAATAACTTATGGTTACAGTTATGAGAACTACTTGGCAACAACATTATAAAATACGTGAAGGCGGTCCAGAAAGAAAAAACGTTTGGCGACCTCATAGAGCAGGGTGTTACCATTCTTCTGTATAATGAAGGGAACAAAAAATAAATCAGAAAGTTTACTACAGACATGTTATTCTCCTACAATTCTCGTATAAGGTGGTTGTTAAAGCTTTGACTAATAAACTCCTTCCACTTGGCAAATCAAACATGTTCCATGCGAAGTATAAATATTCAAGATAAGTACATAATATTATTTTAGTCAACGAAACCATCAAGTATGCCAGAATATCTATGGCGGATGCAACCATTATTTTCATAACCTTTAAAAAACTTATGATCATGCAAATTATGATTTCTTGAATATGTGTCTTATTAAAATTAATTTCGATCAAGTTTTTGTTACTGGATTAGTATTCTCCTCCGAATGACCTCAATCAACAGTATGTTAAATGACAACTTGTCATCTGTAATCCAACGTGAAATTTAGTCCGACACGTAAACATGATACCTACAATGCTCTTTGTAATAGTAGTGAAGTCCCTAACCTGTTTCATCAAATCTCATCCACGTATGTACAAGATTGATATTCTAGAGATACCTAAACATCTAATCCCACTGACATTGTTGTTTGCAGATGACCTCACAATGCTAGTTGGAGCCGGAGAGAGCATTCAAGCTTTAACACAAGTAGTGTATTGGTTTTCACAAGCATTAATATGAAAGTCAATTAGGGTTAAAAAACAGAGGGATGGTTGATTCACTAAGAGAATTCACACGTGGTTAACCAAGGGTGTTATTTTCGACGAATTTTGCACCGAATTGCACTGAAACTGTCATATTGTGCTGATTTTTTGTTTTTTTTTCTTGTTTTTATTTTTGTGTGATATATATGTGCTTTAGGGTACATCATGTGTGCAGTTTTGACATGTTTGGATCAATAATAAAAAAGTTGGCATTTTGTTCAATTCGTTGGACGCTTCATTTTGACTCGGATAGTGTCTTTGTGTTAGGGTTTCATAATGTTTTTTTATTTTTTTTTTCGTTTTTTTTGGGCTGTTTCCTTTTTTGATATTTGCACTACGGTCTCATATCGTTTGTTTTTAAAATTTTTGATGAAATTCACACCGCAATTGCCAACGAAAACGACAAATATTTGGGCCCCCGTTAACCGTCTCTCCACGAATTAGAGGCCCCCTCTTAGTCCATAGATACCTAAGGAAAATACGAAGCCATTTAAATACATACTAGTAGTTACAACAATTGATATGCTTGCAAAGTTAGAGGGCATCACCACTTCATTGGTGAGGAGAGTACAAGCAATCAACAATCTTATTCTAGCAACTATCTGGTATACGCGAAGCCCCCTCTTAGTCCATAGATACCTAAGGAAAATATGAAGCCATTTAAATACATACTAGTAGTTACAACAATTGATATACTTGCAAAGTGAGAGGGCATCACCACTTCATTGGTGAGGAGAGTACTAGCAATCAACAATCTTATTCTAGCAACTATCTGGTATACGCTAGCGGTGTGTCCCCTTAAACCTCATCAACACATTAGGTTAAGAAAGACCCTCACAAAACTAATTATAGAAAAACGAAACAAACTTATCAAGTTGCATCCACCGAGTGAGATGTGACATTCTAACACAATATCACAACAAAAGAGGACAGGGCATTGAATATCATGACCACTGAAAGAGGTGGATGCTTTGCTGTTCAAAGTAATGCTCTAGGTACAATCCTCTCAAACATTTCTTGTAGTAGCTCAGGTAAGGCCCCGTAAGGGTGCTCTACGTACAATCCTCTTATCTCCATTTTTGGTTAGCTCATGAGGCACGTAGAAGAAAGGATTATGTCAGGTGTCCAAAGTGCCGCCCGTGCGGCAATGTTCGCTCGACATAGCTTCAATCAGGGATAGGTAGGTTTTCTCCGTATAGCTGTTGCTCGCAACTCTGTTGTCCGGTGGGTATGTCCATGAAGGGTTTTTTTTTTTCTTTTTTTTTCTTTTGTTCATGAGAGGTCCTCATGGCACCCCAAGACATATGGAGTAGGGGGTGCACATGAAATAAAATCGCTGGATGAACATACCTCATGATAAAAAAAAAAAAAAAAAAAAAAGTTTTTCATTGAGGTGCGGTGAGCCCAGAGAGCGCACTTCACACTACCATTGTTATGAATATACATGATCGTGGTCTTGGATGGGTTCCAAGGCTTCAAGATCATAATCATAAACATTAAGAAGAGTGGTAGTGTGAGAATGCCGGGGGAAACATTAAGAAGAGTGGTAGTGTGAGAATGCTGGGGGGAACCATTTTAGAGTCGTGAAACTGCCACCCGCCCCGAATATCGATTTAGTGAGTTCCTGTAGAAATATCATCAAAATTTTCATTGCGTGGTTGCTCTATATTGCCTGATTTGTTTCGCTGGTTGGTAGAAGATGCCTGTGTTGAATTAGACTTTAGACTAACACAGTTGTTTGTTCGTGCGCATTTGCAATGGATGAGAGATGGTGATAGCATGTTTGTCGTCCTCTTCTCTAAAGCACAATTGCTAACTTGAAAAAGGTTGTCATTGGAGCTTGGAATAAGTCATCCTTTCGACCCACAAGTGTCACTGATACTTGTGAATGCTGGCATTGTTCAATATGTAGTTTCCAATATTTTATTTCCACGGGTACTTACGTGTATGAGGAAAAGTTGAGACAAATGTACCATGTCGAAGTCTGACCTCATCTGTGTGTGGCCCTAAACAATGCATAGTCTAATGCCTTGGATAATGAGTTTACGTTGTCCGAAGTCTACCACACCATTAAACAGCGACCCCTCGGAAGGCCTCGAGTGTGGATGATTTACTTGCATCTATATTCAAGGCTGCTTCTGCTCATCTTATATATGTTATCTTGCAATTTCTCAAGAACATGCACTTGGGCCGACCTCTCCCACCTTCGACGGTCTCGAGAATAATGTCTCTCATACATAAAAAAAGAGCCAAGGATTCGATTTGGAACTACCACCTCATTACTCTGACCACCACTCTCCAAGGTCTTGGCGAATCAAACGCAATAAGTTGTTGGGGGGACGCTACACCCACATCAGACCGGGTTCGCAAGCGGACGCTTTATCCTTGATATGGTGATCATGATGTCGATTGTTCAGGGGATGAAACTCGTAAGTAGGTATAATTTGTCAGTTGGCGTTCCCTTATTACGCTTCAAAAATGCCTACGGTAGATTCAATTGGTCTTTCATGCAGAACGTTTTGCACATTTGAACTTCAACCCTACTTACTGTAACAACATGATCATTTATATGTTCGGTGTCTCAGATATTTGTTAACAGTAAGCTATCCACGTTTTTTTTTCTATTAAGATCAGTATGGCATGGTTGTCTATTGACCCTATATCTATAAATACTACATATAAAGGTATTGCATTCAATGATTTGGGAAGATGTTCGAGTTCGGTTTCTGATGTTGCATAATGGGGAGCTTGCAAAATCACACGACTTTGCGAGCGACGCTTTCTTATTTTTGACATTACAACAGTCTTCTCTTGATGTGTTGCGACAGAACCTAACCTGGTTCCCGGAACTGGCGGAAGCCAAAGCCAAAGTATGTGTTCTTGATTCCACTATGTCAGCTGGTGCTGCAAGACATACAAGATTAGGGTCTGCAAATTGCTTGTGCTAATGGGCCGGAATGTCTGCTCGGCCAGTAGATATCCATTCGAAGGAGTGGGTACGAAGTGCAAAAAACCTTGCCACATGCATCTTTGATACGGTTCGCAAGTGGGATCATTTAAATACTATTTCTTTTCTTGCCAAGAGTTTGGTATTGAACATTGTCATCAAGCTTTAGTACATATACGCCATTTCGTTTGTATCCAAACCAATGGCGTAGCAAATAAAAGACCTTGTCGTAACTTATTTGTGGAAACAAAAGTTGTGGGCCATGCCACACTGGTGCCTCCAAAATCGCTTGGGATAACTTGAAGGTGATTCATGAGCGTAGACATGGAGATCTGAGACTTTTGTCACCCGCTCAAGAGACACAATCCTTAGTAACGAGGTGGTTGGTACGTGTTTTGCTAGCACCCGTTCATGCTACCTGGTGACGATTGGTAGAGTGACATTTGGCTGAAGACTTTCACTTGGTCAGACCCGAAATTGTTCAATTTGCCTTCCTTACTCCCTTCTTTCCCCATATGAGGGTTTGGTCTCCGCTGTGGAAAAACATTTCCCCCCCCCTTAAACACTGCCAGGCTTACTAGGGGCGGTGATACGAGCCCCTCCACCTAGCAGATCGACATGAGGCTCAAATCTATTATTGGGAAGCAACATATGCTGGAAAATGGGTCTAGCATCCCAGACACAGAGTTTTTCATGATTATGGCTTATGTATGTTGCAACATGCCTCTTGAGTCCAAAAAGGACCGCCCGATCTAACTTAGCAGCTACAAGCCTACAACTAATAAGTGTTCGAGTGGAGGAAGGTTCTTCCTTATCGAAGGTTATCAATTTGTTCTTACGATCGACTTTGGGCACAACCAATCCCTATTTTTTATATTCGGATGACCTGCCTTGTTCTTTTCCAGGTGCTGATGCATTTGATGAGGCGTGGATTGTGAGACACATGTGTACGTTAGCAAACCTGTGAGACTTTCGGACTTGGGATCGGAAGGCCATCGAGTGTTTGCAAATGCATTTGTCAGGCCTGTGGAATGTGCCTTGCCATCTAGACCTCGGTCTACGAGCAGTTCGGCTAGAGTGAAAGAATTATATTATTTGCAAAAACGTTGTGTTAGGAATGTGGTTTTGAGAGGCACACAAGTAGCTTCACCGCCTGTGACACCTTCAAAGTTGTTTGCCTAATGGTCGTTTTGAACTTGTCCCTTGGGAGGTCAACGATGGCTTTACGAGTCTGGTTTCCCCTCTTCTTTCATCCTCCGAGGTTCCTGTCACTACCAACCTCAACAGCCTGTCGGTGATCTGCGCTATTTAGAAAGGGGTGTGTGCAGCTGAGAACTTTCAAGTTGTCCCATTTGTTGTTTACCCCCTCTGCACACCTTCTCTTTGACCCTCGCGACCAATACTGGAATGACTATACGAAGCCTGGTCGCGCTTGCTCAGTTGTGGAACTGTCAGCTTAGCTGCTAAGATGGCCTATAACCTGATGTTGTCAAGGGTAGATATCCCTTGGCAACATCTAAGGCTTGAGGACTTTGTCCCACTTGTTGTTTACCCCCTCTACACACCTTCTCTTTGACCCTCGCGACCAATACTGGAATGACTATACGAAGCCTGGTCGCACTTGCTCAGTTGTGGAACTGTTAGCTAAGCTGCTAAGATGGCCTATAACCTGATGTTGTAAATCAATCCGAATCACCAATCTGAGATCCCATTTCGCACAGATATGTAACTCGTTAAATGAAATTACGTTGTTGCACCACACAGTGTTCATTTCCAAATTGTCCACACTAAGGCTTCACTCACAACCTCCAATCCGCCCACACTCCCATAACAGGGAGAAATCGGTATAATCCCAATAGTGGGATTTTCAGGGTTTGGAAGGGCGAAAACAATAAAATAACAGCGAAAAACAAGAGCGTGCAGAGGCTGACACGTGGCAAAAAAAGGGAGCTGCCGTCACGACGCGTGCGTGCAAGCGCCAAGACAAAGTCTGCCACACACGCGTGCGCCACGCGCCCCCCCTCTGCCCCGCTCCTCCAGGATTATATTATTCAAGATCGGGGATGTTGCACCTGCCAGGGTTTGAACTTGGGCAGCTGCTGCTCATGCGCGTGCATGGCCAATGCCTTAACACATTGGCCGAAGCCAAAGTATGAGTTTATACTGTGACTTGCTGCTGTTAAAGAAGTGTCACAACAACTATTTACACCCCCGCCCCCCCGCCCGTCAGCAAGTAGCGAGCAATGTGCGGGAACGCAACTATTTGCCCCCTCCCCCCACCCCCCACCCCGTGCCGGGTGGTGGGTGCTGCCGCCTGCGCACGTGGCTGTGTGCTACCGCTCTGCAGTGCCACGTGGCATCTTATTGTGGATGTTGAAGACCCCCTTGGCTAGGGGGCTGCACTACAGTGCCATCAGGGTGGCTAATCAAGATCTCAGGCCACCCCAAAAATTATTTTTTTGCAGTGGCATCAGACCAGCAGCAGCTTGAATGCCAATGCTCTGCTCTTGGCCACCCAAGAGCTCAGTATCACCATCCTACCCACTAACCTACTCTCCCCCAACCCCTTTTCTCTCCCCCCCCATCATCTAATCATCTTTTCTAACACTACCACTACTCTCTCCTCCTCACTCCCTCTTCACCCATCTTCCACAACCTTTTTCTCTCCCCTCCTCCCGACTCACCATCTTCTACTAATCTCATTTACTTCTCTCCACCTTCTCTGTATCCCTCTCCCCCATTCTACCACCCTCCTCTCCCTCTTCCCCCCCCTAACTACAGCCCCATCATTTCCCCCATCTCCCCCTTCAATTTTTTTTTTCTTTCTCACCTATTTCTCTCTTTTCTTCTTACTTTTTCATCCCCCCTCCCCCCCAACTTCGAAATTTTTCTGTTTTTCTTCTTTTTATCTTTCTTTCGATTTATATTTCCTCCTTTTTCCAAAAATTCGAACTATCTTATTCCCCACCTTCTTTTCTCATTTTCTGATTTATTTCATTTTATTTTTTTATTTTTATTCTGAAAATTTGAATTTCTTTGCGGCACCCTCAAATGTAATTAGGCGTTAGTCATTCTTGCTTGGCACACATTTTTACCCTGTGGGGGTAACGAAGTGCTGCCAATTTTTATTTATTTTTATTTTTTTTACTTAGTCTTTTTCAGCACATTTTGACCCTTGGGGGTAGCGAGGTGTTGGCAAAATTTTCTAATTTTACTTAGTCTTTCTTCTTGACGGCACAGTTCGACCCCATGGGGGTAACGAAATGCTGCCAAGATTTTTGAAAAAAAACAACACTTAGTTTCTCTTCACCCTTCATCCCCCCATTTATTTATTTATTATTTTTTTAATTTACTTTTGTGAAATTTATAATTTGCGGCATTTTGAACTTTAGTGTACTCATCTTGGTCTCTCCTTCCTCTTGGCACATTCTTGACCCCTCGGGGGGTAAGGAAATGTTGCCGAAAATCCCAAAAAAATAAATATCACTTCTCTCTTCACATTTTGTTTATTTATTTATTTAATTATTATTATTATTATTATTATTATTTTTGTCTCGAAATTTTATTGTTCATTTTATTTTCCCTCCCCCTCCCCTGCATGGTTATTATTTTATTTTCGTGATTAGGTCCCCGATATCCTCCCCTAACCACCCAAACCCCAGTTAGGGTTTTCTTAGGGTTTTTCGAAGGTTTAGGGTTCTCCTAACCCCCCCTACTATCCCACCTCCTCCTGTCGGGCACCCTGGACCCGAACGACTACTCTCCCCTCGACCGGATTCACGCCACCATCTCATGCGCAACCCGCTGGTTACGGGGCGAGCCGACCCACGACTAGTACCCACTCCACTCTCGCGGTCCCCTCCCTCCCATTGGTGGTCCCCTGTCCCCACACCACAACCCATCTTTCCCCCCACCTCCCAGCATGTCTACCTCTTTTCCCCCACCGTCCACGGACAGGGCTACAGCTGAGGAGATCGTCGCGGCGTCGTCCATCTCTCAGGCGTCCACCCACCCGATGGTCCAGGGTCAGCACGTTGTGGATCCCACGGACCTATGCGCTGTTCTTGCGCCTCTCCTTACACCTCTGCAAGCACAACTCGATGCGCTTGCACCCCTGGAGAGGCAAGTCAATGCGCTTGCCCTTGAAGTTCACCGCCTCAAGGGTTCTCCTCATCACTCCCCCACCGCTCGCAGACCCCATTCCCTTCCGACTCTAAGTCCGAATCTCCACCACTCTAGGGACGGACACGTGGTGAGTGTTGCTGCCGCTCAGACCATGTTGTCTGATACGGCACATCCATTGGCCCCCGCTGCTTCCGCCGCCCCTATCGCTTCGGCCACTGTCGCATGTGTTGTCGCCCAGATACCACTATCTGGCTAGGTAGTTTCATCTACCCACCCCGATGTTGCTTCCCAGCTTCATGCACTGGTCGCGGCACTACGGCTCGGAGTTCTCCCCTCTCCCGCTAAGGTACTCTCTCCGCCTCCTCCACCCCCGACCCGGCGCAACCAGCGAGTGACCACCCTACAGGCCACCATGGCACAACTCCAAGCGGAGATTCTCTCTCTGAGACAGCCTCACCCTTCACAGGCTGCTCACCCTTCTTCTTCCTATACCGCCCCTCCCACCTCTGTCTTGCTGGCTCGTTTCCCTCAACCGGCTCCCCCCCCTCTACCCTACTACCTCGCTATTCCGTCACAGTCGGCTGCAATTGTTGCCTCCACGCCTGCTGGACCTTCCACCAGCAGCCCCGACTCTCAGCCTGCTACCACTTTCACGACTGCACCGGCCTCAACACTTGTCGCCACAGTGCAAACCCCTCAACCTTTCTCCTCTCGCCGTCAGCACAGCGGTCTCACCCTTGTGCGTATGTCGGACGTACCCAACTTCGATGGTACAATGCGTGTGTCACACTGGTTGCAGGCTGCCACACACGCGCTGACGCTGACTGACACTAGCCCGACGTTGTGGTGTTCCGCGCTTGCAACTAAATTGCGAGGCATCGCGTTCTCCGCATGGGAAAACTACTATTCCCATCGTACTCGCGCAGGTGAGCCTCCTACTCTCGCGGATTTCACCGCGTTCCTTCATGACCACTCCGACAGTCTTCACGATGCGACTTAGGCCTTAGATCGGGTCACCTAGACGCAGTGGCGCGGGTCCTCTGCACCAGCCGATCTTGAGCATCACATTAGAGTGTTTCAGGATGCCCGCCTCATTTGTGACGAGGCACTCCTACCTGAGGTCCTTTTGGCCAACAAGTTCGTAGTTAGTCTTCCGACTGACTACCGCATGGAGCTCTGGCGACAGAGCTTCGCCTCCTCCGAGCAGGCCTACGAGGCTGCTCGACAGTACCAGAAGATGCGGAGTCGCTTCTCCGACACCCCATCTTCTTCACGATCCACTGCCGCCGCCACCCAGTCACACGCCACCACGCGCGATCGATCTTCCTTCGCCGGCCGCTTTCGCTGACCAGCTCGACCTGGAACTCCATTCTCTCGGCGCTATAGTTCTCTAGAGTACGGTGAGGACACCTCGGTCGAGTTTGACCCTACCCTTGGGGACGCCCCCGAGGACATCGAGCTTCGAGACGTCATCCAGTATCACTTGGATGACGACACTGTTCCGGTGGCCGAGCGCCTGCAGATGGCCATGTCCGCCATGAGTCATGCATGCAACTGGGTTGCACAGGCTGGCGCCCGCACGATCACAGTTCCTCAGATAGACCTCCTGCAGGGTTTTGTTCCTCCTCGTAGAGCTCTATCTCCTGAGGAGTGGGCCGCCCTCGAAGCCTGTTGCGACTGCCTTCGTTGTCACCAGGATGGACACACCTCCTCACAGTGTCCATACCATGCCGCCCTCGATCGGCACTACGCTGACATTTTTTATCAGTGTCGACCTCAGTCCCTCCCCGGCCCCGCCTGACCAGCCCCACCCAGCTAGTCACGGTGCAGTGTACCGCTGAGGTCTCCCACGTAGTCCACTTCTTGACCACCGAGTCGCGGTTTGCCCCTTTGGCTACCCCACCAAAGGATCCCCATGACACGACAGACGCAGTTCCCTCTGCCCCGCCATCTGTCGAGGTACCGTCTGCCCCACAACAGACCGCCGCATCTAGCCCTTCCCCTCCGAGACTCTGGACGAGTCGCGCCATTCGCACAACTCGTTGTAGTGCCCAGTTGGCGACTCGCGATGATGTTGTGTCATCTCTCATGGACTTGAGCATCCTTCAGGCTCGCCAAAAGCAACTCACGAGACACGTAAATGTCCTGCGTTGTTTTCTCGCTCTGCTCTCTGACCCTGATCGCACCCTCCTCACTATCCCTATTCGCCTGGGGACATCTACGGGGGTGTATCGCGCTTTATGAGACCCTGGCTCGCAGGGAGACTTGGTTCACCCTCGCGTGGTGGAGGAAGCTCGCCTAGCTACCTCCGGGTCTCGCTCTCCTATCTCCGTTACCCTCGAGATAATAAGACGCATCGCTTCTTCGATCAGGCGGTCCCTGATCTCCGCTTCTCCCTCACCCTCCAGCCATCGGATAGTACCGAGGCGCCTCAGCGCTACCATTCCTCCGCATACTTCGACGTGTTGGAAACTGGGTATGACTTTATCCTTGGCACTCCCCGGTCTCGCCGGTTCCGTGGCAAAGAGGCCGAATGGGCGACTGAGACACTCGTTCTCAAAACGAAGTGCGGTCAAACCCATCCAGTCCCCTTCATTGGAAACACGGGCGACATCCTTCCAGACCTACCTCCCCAGGACCCTCGTCCCTCTGGGTCCCACCCAGACATTGCCTTCACTTCTCCTCGTCAGTTTGCTCACTTCATATGACAGGAGGACGTCACATTCTACTCAGTGAATGTCATTGATTTTCTTCGCTATGATCCACTCTGTCCCGACGTTGAGCTCATCTCATTGGAGCCCGATCCCCCTGACCCTTCCTCCATCTTCGCGGCTCTCATCTCCACATCCACCCGTCAGCCTGCGGATACCCCCTCGACATCCCAGGTCCATTTGTCGGTCACTACCGAGTCCACCCATACGTCT
>BFEA01000124.1:435333-447067 GCA_003427395.1 Chara braunii
GGGGGGGGTACTCTGAAGTTTTAACTTTTAAGGCATTTGTTAGTTACACAAACGGGAGAAGGAGAGAGGATTGCAACTTACCGTGCGGCCAGAGATCCAAGATTGCTGCACTTAAGATGTACATGGACACCGGTACGGCCAGATACATGGCTGGTTATCAGGGCATGGAGAGGCACTGATAAATTTTCAGACTGTGGCAAGGTTGGGAAAATAATAGCCACAAGTGGCCATTATGTCATCTTTACATGCCCAAGATAACATTGGCATGACCGCAAGCACACCAGGCTGTGATGCATCACCCTACCACAGGAGAAAATGCACAAAGGATGGATATGACTCGCACGAATCCAGACCGGGTCCTACGTTAAAAAAAAAAAAAAAAAAAGTACCGACGCTTGACGGTAATCTCCACCCCCTCCAAACACCCTTGCTACTCACTCTCTGAGACCTGCTTCGCTACTGCTCTCTCGTCTCTGAGACGGACATTGGTCAGTGTTGGCTGCACCAAACTTCACATCATCCTCTTCCCGCCCCCAAACCTTTTTTTTTTTTTTTTTTTTTTTTTTTTTTACCACTTCCAAGTTCCAACCCACTGGCTTTCTTTCTGGTCCATCCATGTTTTTCCTTTGCTCACCTGTGTCAGTTTTCTTTTGGGGTACAGAGCCGGGTAATGGGCCCAGTCGCTCAAATTGTTCTCTGCATTTTCATAAGGGGCGCCGGCAGGTGTTGGTCTTCGCGGAGGCAAAGTCGTAAATATAACCTTAAGACCATGCGCGACCTTTTTAGAGAACAAAACAAAAAAGGGCTACCTTTCAGGATGGAAGGCGACATCATAAATATAACGTGTACCGCATTCTTTGGACGGCATGGGACCGAAATGGCTGGCAGCGCCAGCCAAAACAATACAGAAAAGGTTGGCGCTCAGTTGTTGTCCTCCGCCTTGGCAAAAAGAGGTTTGGAGGTAGTGGTGGTTTCAGAAAAAAAAAAAAAAAAAAGTTAACTTTGCGGTTCGGTTCATTCGATGTACAATTGATTCTCCCTCATCACAATCTCCACAGAGTCTACACCATTTTTTTTTCTTTTTCTTTCGACCTGAGCAACGACTAGCGCGAATTCCTTTCGAATAATGGCATTTTTCAATTTGTTGGAAAAAAATCGAAAATAGATCTTCTCTTTGCGCCCTCTCTGCCTCAGCATTCCTCTCGTCCACTGTTTCTCTTCCACCCCCTTCCTGTACACATGGACCCTCCACCTCCATATCCCTTCTGTACACATGGACCCCGAGGCTCCCCAAAGGTCCCAAACTGCAGTTAAGAGCTCAAGTCCCCCCTTCTTATGGCCCTTCTTTTTGTGTGCCCTGCCAGCCGTTGTGCTGCCCTCTTCATTCTCGCTTTTTCTGTACTAGGCGTTGCATTCCCTGCCCGGCTGCTCTGCTCCCCCCAAGATGCGCCGCCTTCCGTGCTGTTTACCCCCACAGGCCGGCTGTTCTTTGGCCTTTGTGGTCCTCCTTGATTCTACAACCCCTGGACACCCTCTCCTTTGAAGGCCGCCGCTGGCTTTCATCAGACCCTTGAGCTGCGAGCTTCCTGCTCCCCTCCACAGGACCCCTTGTCGACCCCTCTCTTCGTTCCTGCATGCTCGTCGCCCGACCCCCCCTCCTCCTTTTCACACTCTCTGCAAAGGCCGCCCTTTAAAATTAAAAAAAAAAAACAAAGGGGAAAAAAAAAAAAAAACAGGTCCTCCTGGGCCAAGCTCCATATCCATTCTGCGGACCGTCAGTCCCAGTCCCGTCGCTATTTCTCTGGCAAGTCAGAATAAAATACGTAGTAATCGAATAAAGGATTGACACGGCCCGGGGACCCCTGACAGGTCCCTGTTAACCGCTTGTGCAGCCTTCATAGCTTCCTTTGGAAGCATTGATACCCTCTTGAGTCAAAACACTCCCCCTCTCACGGGGACTACTTCCCCTTAAAAAACTTTCATGCACCCTGTTTCCCTTTCAGGCTGTTTTATCTCTGGGTGTAGACAGCGGGGAGGGTGGGGGGGTGTGATCCGTAGTCCTGAGCTCTGCTGCAAGCGGCACTTTGTCATCTGTCGATCTCGCAGGCGGCAGCATTACAGGACTCCCCCTGCCAGTGGGTGCATCATTGTGGTCATCGTTATCATCCAGGTTGTCGCCATCACAGCCGTCATCGCGAGAGTCGCAATCATCGTCAGAGCAATACTTGATCGGTTTATATCCACGGCACAACGCTTCCAGCAGCCAGTCATCTTCCTCTTCTTCCTCGTCGTCAAGAGGCTGCCAGCTCTCGCTTTTCGTAGGAGGGGCACATGGCCTCCATTTACCATTGTTAGGCTTCTTGCTCCAACCACTGGCCCGCCGTTCGATCTCCTCGGGATCTAATTGCCTGCGCTTTAAGCACCCCTCCCCCCGCGGCTCATCGTCCGGAACGTCCCTATCGTTAGCCCACGGGTACACGTTGCCATAGCGCTTCTTGTTTACTTCTATAAGCCTCAAGTTCCAATGAACATAAATCAGTTTCTCCAGCATTTCCCACGACATCTGCCCACGTTCCCTGTTAACCATGCTCGGCATGGACCACCACTTCCTCTCACAGGGAGAGGCAATGGACCATGTGTTCAATGCGCGAACGGCGACCGACTGCAGAGCCGGATGGTCATTGCCATGTTTCGCCCACCAAGTCGTACCGTGTACGTCAGCGTTGCTGGCATCCAGGTCACCCTGCTTCCCTCCCCACGCGTCACCCTCCGAAGGATCTCTTCTGTGGAAGAGGGTGAGAGACGCAAAGGCTGCCGCAAACTCGTCCGACTGACGGCCGCCACAGACCTTTTCCAAATACAGTACGGTGTTTTCGATCGCAGATTGTTGGAAGCTTTTGATGCCACCATCGTTCCTGTTCGTCGGATCCAAAAGATAGGCCGCGGCATACGCAGGAGTCTTTATCATCCCAACCCTCAACTTGACGGTATCCACCAAGTCCGCTTTTGCAGGGCGTCCGCCCTCTGTTCCAGGATAAGCCCGGTATGCCACACCTTGCTGCAACGCCGAGCGTGGGTGTCGAGCATCGTCATCAAATCGATGATGGGCTCAAGTAAATTCACAACCTGCTGCACCCTTCCCCACCACGTGTCGTCCCTTACGAGATGGAACATCCTCTGCGCCGACTCGACCAGTCGGTCGGCCCAAGGCGTCAACTTCCACCCCTGCGAGCTTACCAACTCGTCTAAGACCCACCGCATCTCCTGCAGCCTCTTCAGCATCAGCAAATCGACCCCAAACACGACCTCCTCGGGTTTGATCAGCTCCTTGCACCCTTTGATCTCTTTCATCATGGCAAGAGGCCGCCGATGACACTTCACGAAGAGGGTGATATCCCGACCCTCCAAGATGACACTTTCTACCCATGGATTGCTGTGGAGATCCTTCATCAGCAAATTACACCAGCTGACAGCACAAGGAACCCAGGGGATGCTACTTATGACCTTAGAACCGTGCATCGACAGAATTTTCACAGTGTCTACGTTGACGAGCGCCAAATATGTGACTATGGCATTAATGATCCGATTAGTGCCGACTTCAGCGATCACATCGGCCCACTCCTTTGCCAGCGCAGCAGGAGACTTTCGCAGTTTCTAAGATCTTTAGTCTTGACCAGACACATACCAGTCTCGCCTCCCAGGAGGAAGTTCATTATGTCGGAAGTGGACGTGATGCCGTTTGTTAACAAACTGCAGCCCATCTTCCACGTAGCCATCAAAAGCACAGCAGTTTCCTGTAGACCATCCATCACAGCATCAAGAAGGGTAGTCTAATACCCTTGTATTAAAGGGGGAGGCTTATTAGAAAAAGGTTAAAACTTATTAGAAGGGTGTTAATAAGTGCATCATATATGGGGGGTGAAACTTTGGATCCGTCATGCACAACGTCCATGTCGAATCAATGCAAAGCATTGTAAGTACTGCTCAGTCAAAACACGGTCAAGTGCGATATGTCCATCAAGACATCCGTTAAAATTGGAACGATTCAAAGAAGATTAGCATGACCCCTGCACATGGACGACATGCATAAATCGAGAAAACAGGGGGTGAGGAGGAGGTTAAGTGAGATGTCGCATGCATGAGAGAACCTGGTTCATGGTACGCTATTATTAGTACAAACTGTGTACTATAATTAGCACATGCTATACCATTACATATTACTATTTATTAGCACATGTACTTCTGTGATTTTTTATTATTATTATTTTTTTTTTTCAACGCACATGCATTTTACCGTTACTAATGCAAGCTGTACACTTATTATATTGGCAGACACAGAACACAATAGGTTGATCGGTAAACAGTAGGATTTCCCAAAAAAAAAAAAAAAAAAAAAAAAAAAAAACAAACAAACAAACAAACAGTAGGTTGGCCTGACAAGCTAGCATTACAGCTAGTTCACCTGCATGCGAGTTGGAAGAACGACAAGAAGAGGAAGGCATGCATATCATGTGGCATAAGGTGTGGTACCCACACGTACAGCCATTGGCCACAACGTTAAGACAGCAAATCTTGACAGCCAGATCCTTGTGAGAGGACCTCTTAGTTCTTGTGTGGGAACCATTGGATCCTTGTGTAAGGACCACTGGATCGTTCTGTTGGGAACCATTGGATCCTTTTGTTAGGCACCATTTGATCTCCTTGTATGCAGGCCTCTGGAATCTGTATCATGTCGGGACCAGAAGATTGCGTGGGGACCACTGGATCCCCTTGTGTGGGGACCACTGTATTTTTGCATGGGAACCACTGACGCTTCAGTGGAAACCACTGGATCCCCTTGTGCAGGGACCAGTGGATAGTGTGTGGAAAACTGGATCCCCTTGCATGGGGAGCAGTAGATTGTGTGGGTGCCACTGGATCGTTGCATAAGAACCACTAGATCCTTGAGTGGGGACCACTAAATCCAGCTGTTGGGTGACAATTTAATTCTTGTTTGGAGGCCCCTGGTATCTGAACCACTGGATTGGTTAGGTGTGGACAGCTGAATCCTTCTGTCACGCGGAGAGAAATGAGAGAGAGAGAGAGAGAGAGAGAGAGAGAGAGAGAGAGAGAGAGAGNGAGAGAGAGAGAGAGAGAGAGAGAGAGAGAGAGAGAGAGAGAGAGAGAGAGAGAGAGAGAGAGAGAAGGTGGAAGGATCACCTCACATGTGTGGCTGAGCAGGCTACGCCCAACGTATCACCGATCCATCCTTGGAACCTCCTCACCAAGAAAGCACAGGGAAATACGGGGCAGTACCGGTCCTAACAAGGATTTAACTGCCAGAAACAGGGGCAAACCGTTGGTGGGGAGTTGGAGCATACTCACCTTGGGACTTCCCTGTATGCATCTGACCTCAATCATGGTCAGAAACACAGGGGATAAGGAGTACCAGTTGACCGAAATGATTTTTGCAAAAAGGCACTACCGATCCCCCGAATTTGGGAAATGGTGGTTTCTCAAAAACTGTTTCGGGCAAACGGTAGCAGTGGGACGCAAAAAATGAAAAAAAAAAAAAACTTCAATCAAGCAAAAAAAATGCGCCAGTTGGCCACCAGAATTATTCTTTCTCTTCTTAGATTTTTTTCCTGTTTCTTTCCCGCAAAGATCAGCATCTCATGTATGCACATGATTTTGTTCAGATTTGTTTTGCACATGTTCTTAACACGAAGAATTGTCAAAGTTGACGAACTATTGTTTTGGCCAACCGCCACTGGCCTACCAATCCACAGCCCCCCGCACCCCCCTACAGCAGCATAGACACTGCATTTCTGTTTTTCTTTTTTTTTTTTTGGGTTTATACTATATAGTAACTTTATACCTGTCATCCTTAACATTTTTATTTTTTTTTGGGGGAGGGACACGGAGGGGGGGCTACACTGGAATTCCAATTCCAAAGGAACCGAGGACTGCTGATCTAATCCCTTAAACCCTAAAACCCAAAACCCTCAAATAGTAAAACCCCCAAACCTCCGAAACCATAAATCCAAACAATGGCAAACCCTCAACCCTAAACCCTTTTTTTTTTTTTTTTTTTTTTTTTTTTTTCGACAGAGTTACAAACCCTCAAAAATAAAAAAAGCCCTAAATACCCTCTAAAGCCTAAACCCTAACACCTTGTATCCTATAATCTAAACCCTAAAACCCTAAATCCTAAAACCCTAAATCCTAAAGCCCTTAATCCTCAACCCTCAATCCCTCGCCTTCTCAAGCCCTGAACCCACAGACCCTCCACTCTCACATCCCTCACATTACTACCTCCTGTAGTTCCTATGCATATGATTCTGTACTCGCTTTCAACTGCTGATCAGCATGACGCCTCGCACCAACCACATACGACCGTGTTTTTTTTTTCCCCTTTCCAATCCCCTCCCTCCTGTCCTCCCCTACTCTTTTCTTGGGGGGGTGGAGAAAAGTTGATTTTTTTATTTCGAAACGACTCCTCGCACCAACCGCATATCACCGTGTTTTTCTTTTTGCCCTTTCCAATCCCCTCCCGTATGACCGTTTTCACCAGCCACGACCTAAAATCCTCAAACGCTCAAACCCTAAAACCTTCAACCCTGAAACCCTCGATCCTCAACCCTCAACACAACCCTCAACCCTCCACTCTCCGATTACTACCTCGTGTACCTCCTCTACATATATCTTATGATTCTGTAGGCGCCTTGGACTGCTGATCAGCATGATGCCTTGCATCACCTGCGTGACTTTTTTTTTGGTTTCCCGCTCCTGCCCAATCTCCTCCCTCCTCTTCTCTCCTCCTTTTTTTTTTGCAGGGGGTAGAAATTTCGAATTTGATTTCAAAACAAGGGTAGGGTTGGGGATGTAAGACCGTTTTGACTAGTCAGGGCTCCAGCTGATGCTCAGTCCTTGCTGCTGACGAGTGCCGTCAGAATGGATGGAAACACCGAAACGTGCTTCTTCAACTCCGTCAAGCTTGACAAAATTTGCCGTCTTATCTCCCAATGTCTCTCTGTTTGTGTGTGCACCCGACAAAATTATTGATTTGCCAATCCAGTCATAAAGAATCCGAAAAGTCCAAAACGCTGCTTGTAAGGTATATTCCCAATATATCCTTCATCACATCCAGCCAGGACAAAAATGAAAAACACTGACCGATATTGAGAGGGGAAATTTTGTCTGGATCCCTCCCCAAAGTCAGCAAATTTTGTATGGTGCCCAACGAAATTCATTAATATTTATTATTTTATCGTACGCCCCTTTGATGCACGCTGAACATTTGGTGATGTCCCAACGCTGGCCGCACCTTCTGCCATCAGTTCGTGACTGCCGCCCTTCAGTTCCCTTACTACGGATGCTCTGTCCACCTTCTCATTATCATTATCGAGGGAGGCCAGTCCCGTGATTGCATATTCCCGACTGAGGTCAGAATGGGATCAGGTGTTTTCACGTCCTACAATAGCACCCGGATACTCGGAATTGTGCTCAGCGCCTTTGGTAACTAGTCTGATAGACTCTGATTAGATCGACATTAAATCAAATCTGGGCACATGTATATTGGAAAGGAGTCAATCCAGCCGCAGGGACATGGGGCAAAGCTGGTCCCTGTCGTGCAGGAGCATGCCACAAAATCCACAAGTGTGGCAAGGCTTGGGAGAAAGTCCTAACTTTGAGGGGGTGCCACAAGGATTTCACCAGCTTTGAGGGGCATCACACAGACTTTTCCTATTAATTAGAAGGCGAAAATAAAAATAAAAAAATACACAACCTGAAAAATCAAAGAAATTACACAACCTCCTAAAGAGTCTTAGGCCATACTCACACAGAAATAACAATAGCAGCAGAAGCAACAACAACAGCAGCAACAGCAACAGGAACAGCAACAGCAACAGCAACAACGACAGCAACAACAGCAACCGCAGGAGCAACAACACCAACTGAAACAACAACAACAGCAACAACAGCAGCAAGAGCAACAGCAGCAGCAGCAGCAACAACAAACAGTGTAAGCAACAACAATAGCAGCAGCAACACAAACAGCAACAGCAGCAGCAGCAGCAGCAGCAACAAACAGCAGCAACAACAATAGCAGCAGCAGCAACAAACAGCGGCAGCAACAACAATAGCAGCAGCAGCAGCAGCAGCAGCAGCAGCAAAAGAAATAGCAGCAACAACAACAGCAGCAGCAACAACAACATCAACAGCAACACCACCACCACCACCACCACCAGCAACAACAACAACAACAACAACAACAACAACAACAACAACAACAACAACAACAACGACAACGACAACGACAACGACAACGACAACAACAACAATGACAATGACAACGACAACGACAACGACAACGACAACGACGACAACAACAACAACAAATGGCAGAGGAAAGCAAGAGACGAGGGGCCAGATCACACAGAGATGTTCGCACAGGGAAGTTTTGGACTGAATCTGTTCCTCGTTACGGACGCATACATTCATTAAAGTGCTACTGAGAATAGGCTCTGTGTAAATCCTTATTGGACCATTGTTAAGGTCAGGTACTGTGAGTAAACTGTGACTCAGGAAAACAAAAAAGCAGCTCCTGCGCAAGGATGACATCATGACATGCACAAATTGAGAAATAGTACAAAACCAAAAAGAAATGGCGGACTGAAAGCATGAGACCAGGGCCCTTGTCCCATCAGCAGCAGCCATTGAGTTTTCTCAAAGGTGGTCTTTCTGTGACTTGTGGCAGCAGGTGGCACTCCGCTGCCATCCCTGTCTTTTCTTTTCACAGAATTTGTAAGTCCCTGCCCGTTTTTTTTCTTTTTTTTCAGTCCCTGCCCTTTTTTTTTCTTTTTTTTCAGTCCCGGCCCTTTTGATCCAGGGGTAGCAGCCATCGATAGATATACACTTGCAATATTGGACAACACGTGTGAGGCTTTAATTTCACAGAAAACACGTCCTGTCCATGGCATGCGACAGATACCGTCGCAATTACCCTTCTACTTCTGTGCTAAGGTCTTCACCCGAATAGATCGCCCAGTCATTATCCCTGTATCTAGACTGAAAGCTGCCCCAAATACAGCTACAGTGACCGGGCATTCTATTTGCATGAAGATGGTAGCTGCCAGCAGGGAGGAGGCATCCGCATCTCTGTGTGTATGTGTGTGTGCGCTTGGTCTCATGTTCTCTATACACAATTCCACAAAAGAAGCATGACTGTCCCAGACTGTTTCGTCACTTCCTCTTTCCTTTCAAGTTTCAACCTTTGGTTCTCTGTGTGTGTGTGTGTGTGTGTGTGTGTGTGTGTGTGCTGTCTCTTATACACATCTAGATGTGTATAAGAGACAGGTGTGTGTGTGTGTGTGTGTGTGTGTGTGTGTGTGTGTGTGTGTGTGTGTGTGTGTGTTTCCCGCACAACAGCCCCTATTCCACCCAGACAAGTAGATTCGAGTCCAGCCAGCCCAGCAATTAAAGAATTTCACCTCTTTAGCAAGCAACATGAATCATAATTGAACCATTTTTAATTGTGTTTAGTTAAGGTTTCTTTGGGGCAACAGCTCCTCTTTTACCATGCCTCACACGTACAAGACTGCCCAGGTTGATTGTGTTTGAGCGGCAGCTGCCCACATCCCCGTGTGCCTTAACGGCCCACTTGCACGTTACAACAGGAGGCAGAGTAAAAGGGAAGGTATGCTCCTGTGTATTTCTCTTCAGATCTTCATACTCCTATTTATTTCACTTCTGATCTTCATATCGTCTGTTTTCTTAATGATGCTCATTCGTATGTTTTTGCTAGTATTAGTGTGTGTGTGTGTGTGTGTCTGTATGTCTGTGTGTCTGTGTGTCTGTTTGTTTTGGATTTTCACCACAATAGCCCCTGTTCCCCCCAGATGAGTAGATCCAAAATCAAAGCAGCTTTAGTCCTAGTTATTGCAGACAACGAAAACACTTCTTGAGTTGAGACAGTCCAACAATGGAACAGTTTTACCTGTATAGCAAGTAACATGTAGCTGTAGTCACTTTGGTTTTCTTTGGGGTACCCCTATCGTTTAGTTGGGGTTTCTTTGGGGTACCCCTTTTACTATGCCTCTCACGTACAAGGCTGGGCGCATTGATTGCGGTTGAGCGCCAGCTGCCCACATTCCCATGTGCCTTAACGGCACTCTTGCACGTTATGAAAGGAGGCAGAGTACAGGGGGAGGCATACTCCTGTTCATTTTCCTTCGGATCTTCGGTTTATATTAAGTCTGTTCTCTAATGGTGCTCATTCATATGCATTTACTAGTAGCATATAAGCAAAGGGAGGAAGGAAAAGGATAGGAGGCGGTGTGTGTGTCTGTCTGTGTGTGTCTGTGTGTGCCTCTGTGTGTGCGTCTGTGTGTGTCTGTGTGTCTGTGTGTCGTGTGTGCACCTGTGTGCGTCTGTGTGCGTCTGTGTGCGTCTGTGTGTGTGTGTGCACCTGTGTCTGTGTGTCGTGTGTGCACCTGTGTGTCTGTGTGTCGTGTGTGCACCTGTGTGTCTGTCCAATGGCGTGTGTGCGCCTGTGTGTGTCTGTGTGTGTCTGTGTGTCGTCTGTGCACCTGTGTGTGTGTCTGTCTGTGTGTGTGTGTGTGTGAGTGTCTGTGTGTGCGCACTTGTGCGTGTGTGGTTTATCCCGTTCTCTATATACAAATCCGTAAGGAAATCAGGACTGTGCCAAACAGACCGTTTGGTGAGACTTTCACCAACTCATTAGCAGGTTCAACCCTGACCGTCTGCGCAGGATGCATTTGACTAATGAATGGATAAGGTCTCAACCACATCGCACAGAGCTAGCGATGCCCTAGAGCGGGAGAAAAGTGGTAGACTTTACGAAAGACCAACCCTGCAAACCTAGCAGACTGTCTGTCCGAACCACGAACAAGAATGGCAGCAAGTCTGAGAAACTACCTGTCACAGCCACAAAACCCACTAAACAATGACTAATAAGGACTCACCCAATAGGCCGGGGATAACTACTGGTATTACCCCTACTACCCCTACCGCTAGTGTGTTTTTCAAAACCCCCACAAAGTCTCTCTCTCTCTCTCTCTCTCAATCCATCCACAAATCAGCACAAAGCATCCATAAAACAAAATTTAAAAAAAAAACAGTATAGATAGGCATGTATAGTAGAAGATGCAAGCTTGGCCACGTTTTTATGTAGTTAAGCGCCAAGTGCCCACACGTCCGTCCGCTTCGAAGCCGCGCACTTGCACAAATATATGACTTCTTTTTATCTATAATAAAAGGATGGAGGGCAAACGGCAACATACTTAACAAATGACAATTACACAGAGGGAAACAAATTAGTTGCACCACAACACAAAGGACTCCACTAACAAGAAAGCACCGACCACACCTGCAATTGGTCTAAAAGAACTTAGAGAGCCCTCTCTCTCTGAGTCAGCCCACAAAGCCACAAATAGGACCTCTACACAACACCAGGAGTGACATGAACCTCCCCCTGCCGTGCAACCTGCAGAATCAAATGATCTCATAGTGCTACAGCCGGGTCACTGCGCAAACTATGTCAGACACCACAAAATCTCCACGCGACACCAGGAGTGCCAATGCTTTCATTTTCTTTCTTCCCTTCCGCTATAACTCCCTTTCTGTTTTCACTCTCCCTCTCTATCTCTCACATACACACACACTTGTTACCTCTCTCTCTCTCTCTCTCTCTCTCTCTCTCTCTCTCTCTCTCTCTCTCTCTCTCTCTCTC
>BFEA01000124.1:469164-488266 GCA_003427395.1 Chara braunii
CGGGGTTGTCCGTGCAGTGGTCGGGCCTCGGGGCGGCGGGGTTCCCTCCCAAACGCCGGGGGACGGGCCGCGGGGTCGGTGGCGGCGGCGGGGATCCGGGTCGGGGTTCGACCAACGGGGGCCGGTGGCCGGGGCGCGGGGGTGCGGGGTTGCTGGCAGGGTAGGCACTGCGGGTGCAGGGTTCGGGTGACGGGGTTGCGGGGGCGGGGTTCTTCCCCAGGCGGGGTCGCGGTGGCGGGGGTGCAGTGTGGGGGCGGTGCGGGGGCGGTGTTGCGGGGTCGGTGGCGGGCCTGTGGGGTTGGGCGGCGGGGTACCCGGGGCTGGGCGGCGGCGGGGGTCGTCCGACGGTGGCGGGGTTGGATGGCCCCCGCGGCAGGTGTCCGGGGGCCGCTGCCTCACACCGGCTTTGCCCCCGGGGATCCCCGCTCGACAACGCTGCCTACCACTACCACTTGCACTACCGGTCCGTCTTCTAGCCGCAACCGCACCCTTTCCACCTTTTCCAAAAGCCCCAAAACACCCCGCCAAACCTCGATTACAGCCCACGACTTTTCCCGAAAAAGAAAACCGACCATTACAACCGAGGTAAGTGCAGCCTCTGGCTGCCAAATGCCATTTATACACCTTTTCTACTTTTAAGTGTGCAACCCATGCGGACCATGCTATCTTCTCTATATATTGGTTTTGCCATGCCACTGTCTACAACTCTCTTTTGTATTTAAAAAATAATAATATATATATCTATATCTATATATATATATATATATATATATATATATATATATATATATATATATATTTGCATATTTGCCAGTCCGATGGCTCCTTGCTATTGGTGGGGGGCAGCACCCTTTGGAAAACGGTCCAGCATCCCATAAAACATAGAATGGAAGAATTTTGGCTGGAAAGTGGGTCCAACGGTCGGACCGACCATTGCAGCGAAAACCAAAGCCTGTGAAAAGACTTAATACACAGAAGAAGGCTTCCAAAGGAAACTGGAAGGCGGGACATGACGGGAGTGCTGCTTCCGCCGCCCGACGGAGTAGACGGCTTGCGGGCTCGACGGGACGAGGGTTCAACAAAGCAGAAAGCACCCGGGCTTTGGTGATGTATTTCCGACATGAAAGCTCGACGGCGTGGAGATGGGGCAATGTGCGGCAGGAGGGTACGATAGGTGGAGAGATGGCAAATATGAGCCCTGGTCGCTGCCATAGATTGTACGGGGCAGACACTATGATCCTTATTCTCTTCCATCCATCCATTCCTCCTCCTGTCTATCCTGCTCTGATGCCATTTATCATTGAACACAGTACAACAACTCTACATAGGAGGAAGGGACCGCGAGGAGGGATGTTTGAAGGGCCAGGAGCGCCTTTCAACCAGCGATGGTTTAAGTTGGTGTGCGGACGAGCGAGTGAGGGAAGGACGATTGTGAAAACCAACTTTGCATTTTGGGATTACAATGGTGGGGTCACGCGGAAGGAGGAGGCGGGAGGTGAATTCTTAGGTTGTATTAGGTGTCCTCCTTCTCCTCATCTTTCTGTCATTTTTGCCTCCTCGATTCACCTCCCCCCTGTTATCTACTTTATTGTCAACTCCTCACTTGATCGTGTTGGATTGGAACTCATGTGAAGCATTGTCGATGCGCTCAGCGAGGAGCTTCGCAACGAACTCCGAAGAGTTGTTTAGTGGGGTCGGCCAGTTTGCCCTCAGCTCCGTAGAGGGGAGGCGTTTTTTTTGAAAGAGGGTGTGGGGGCCAGGCTTATGGGGGGGTCGGGGGGGGTGGAAGATATTGTAAACTTTAAGGAGGACTTCAACAACCTTCAAGTGCATACTCAACGGTGGAAGATCTTCAACACGTCTACAGGAGTGATCATCGGTAACAAGACATTTAGGGTAACGAGGGTTAATCACAATGTTTTTGGGTTTGTAATTGTCCTGATGTTACTTAGCCTAGGGCAAAAACTAGCTTAGCTTCTTTATCGCTTTTAAATTATGATTCCTTACTGAAATAGTATTTCCAACCTCTATTTCTTAGTTTCGAGTTTTGCAAGATAACCATTTAACCCTCCTTTAGTGACTTATTGACGAACTATTCATTTCAAATAGCATACCCCTAATTTTAAATAGTACATTCTCGCCTTTCAATTCTATAATTTTCAATTCAATCGAGAGCAATTTCTTGAACAACCTTTTGATCTTGATGTTCATAAATCGGAATATAATCCTGATGCTAAACGTTGATTCCCAAAGTTTGTTTGCTTAAACCACTAGCACTTAGCCTATATATTGATTGTGGGTCCTTACCGTGTACGCACTATACGCACCTCAAATTTTGGGTTGTATACGGTCGTTGAAAAATTTGACCGGCGGCTCACGCCGGTTCATATTTCGGCATGCACGATCAGAGAAAGGTGTATTGAAAGTAATAATGCATGTAAATGATTTAAGATGCGGTTAATCTCACAAAATAACGCTCATATATATTGAACTCGTAATGATACTTCAAAATTAAAAAGTTTTTTTACAACTAAAGAATAAGCATGTTCCTGTGCCATCGCAAAAACCTAATTCGATAAAACGACCAACCCTATAAGTATATTGTGAATAGTCAAGCCCGCTAAAGTTGGAACCTTTTAGGAAGCGTGGTTCACATCCTGTTTTTATAAAGTTTTTGATGATCGGTTTCTCAAAGCCAAAACAATCTAATATACTCGGGAAAAAGCAAAGGTCGTAGACACCTCATAATTATGGGGTACTTACACAGTAATGTGTAGGCGCGAAGATGGATATATGCCAAGAACTTCGTCCAGCATCTGACCAAATGACAAATGTGTCGATGCTGACTGCAACAGGGAAGTCATGTGTTGATAAATGTGTTGCGCCCCTCAACCACTAGTACACGCCAAACATCCCTGCTTGGGATAATGATAAGATATAAATTGTGAAATTCCATTTGATTCAAAATTTCGTGATTACTAACATTTCCTTTGTGATTGAATTTTCAAATCTAGTACTCCAAAAGTTTTGTTTTAGCATGAATGTTTTTCACAGACGCTTCATGTGTGTGAGTTCATAGTTGTCAATAGTGACTATTATGTGACCTTTGGGGTGAAGTCAGTCATGGCGGTTGGGGCAACAAGGACAAGGGATGTTGTGTAGCCCTCGTAGGAAAGAGCTTCAACCCTAAAGAAGATAGTCACTATTGACAGGGAAGGAAATTCGAAAAGGAGAGCTTTAAACCCCAAGATTATCTTCTTTAGGATTGAAGCTCCTTCCTTCTTGGGCAGAAATGAGGGTTTGTCCTCCTCTGGGGCCGAGCTAACCTCTGGGGTGGAGTGAGTCATGGCGGTTGGGGCAAACAAGGACAAGGGATCATGTTGTTTTAGGTAGGATGAGAAGTTGAGTAGGCAGTTTCGTTTGGAGGGAGTGGGACAAGAGTAATGGGGAAACTTCATTCTTTGTGGGGGTATACTCTAAGAGGAATTGTATGCCATTTAGGGAGTAGGAGTGACCATTTAGAGGGTTGTTATAAATTGAGGCTGATGAGAAGAAGGGGGGTCCCCCTAGAGGGGGCAGTGTAGGGACAGGGGGGTTGTTTTTCTTTGAGGGGGGAGGCAGTAATCTTGGGGGTTATTATGTGACCTCTATCATGCATAGTTGAGCCTCTAGCATACGTTGGAATTCCCACAAGGAGAGAAATTAGTGTTCCCTCCCTTTCCCTCAGCTTTCCTTGTGGAGGAAGAGAATGTTGACCTGGACGTGCTGGTATCTTTGTTGTTTTTGTAATATGAATTCTTTAAATATTTCTTCTATTGTGTTTAAGATTGCGCTGGTTGTGGTAGTTCACATCGTGAGTATATCAGTGATAGAAATTATGGTAGCTCTGTCGTTTTAAACTTTATCGCAATAGGTGGACCTCATGGGATGAGTATATATGGTCCTCATGGGATGAGTATAATCAGCACACGGTGGAGTTAGATGCATGGGAACCCCAACCATGATGGTGATTCGTAGTTTATCTGACGCTTGTTGATGTCGTCATACCGATAGGCTTGTGGGTGATCAAGGCTAGAAAAACGTTTGTGATAAGCTAGGACCCGTACTCAGCAGCTTCTCGTACCCTATGGGGAAAATCCCACATAAAGCCTCGAAGTACGGGTTCTAGGTGATTGGGGAGAACGAGGTTTAATTTGTTTTTTTTCTTCCCTTTTTCTTCTTTTCTCCTTTTTCCTTCTCCTTGAACAGAGAGGAAGGACGAAATGAAAACTTATTCTTCCTTTTTGGGACTGCCCATGATGTCTTTCTCGCGTGGCTGGTTAGCGGCCGCGCCAGGAAATCCAAGAAACAGTTAGGAATTAGTGTGGGCAGGAATTTTGAATTTTTGTGCGCGCGGTTGTTTTTCAATTGTTCGAGCGCCGCGTAAACCCGTTTTCCCGCTTTGCATCCCCTCGCCATCTTCCCTTCTTGCCGCACATTCCCTTCTTGCATGCCTCTTTGTCTTCTCCCGAGTGAAGTCCGATCCTCTCCTTACCCATCATCACGAACGATTGGTTGTGTGATTGGGATGGTCGAATCAATGTGGTGAGAGAGGAAGGCGCGCACCACTTGAATGACCACCCCAATCACACAGATCGTTCGACTCGCCTCCTTCGATCTTTATGGAACCCCAACACTTCTTCTGCCATGCTCGTCTACACCCCAGGCTGCCCTCACCTCACGCTGGCTTTCCATTGCCTTTCGTGCTATAAATTCTCGCAACCCCTTCCTCTCTCTCTCTTTGATCTCGGCTGCAATATTGTGCGAGCTATGCGCGAGGTCCACGGCGTCGAACGGGCTTGACGAGCCCAAGTGACGGGCAGAGTGACGACGTGCGGCGGGCTTAGTGATAAACTTGGGGTAAGACAGTCGGAAAGACTGAGCGGTGGTGGAGATCGAACGCCGACATTGGTGGGGCCTTGTGGCTATGGTTGTCGGTGGTTCCGAGGGATTGGGGGTTGGGCCCAGGGCGGCCAGTCGTGTGAGAAATTTTGTAGACTAAGGAGCTCAATTTTATCTCCGTTGTTGCTTTGTCCCAGTGTGATGTGTGCAAGGTCCTGATGTATGGGTATTCTGTTGTATGCATGCTGTGGTATGAGAGTCTATGGATGTTGAATGTCTCATTGTCCAGGAGGGATTTATGAGTACGTGTGTGTGGGCTTCTAGGCGCGATGATAGGGATTGTTGGGTGTCAACCGTCTGCATGAGTGCATGAGTGTGTTGGTCCCTCCTCCCTTCCCCGAGCCCCTTTTCGCCCTTAATGCCACGTGTATGTGCAAGACCACGCGCCCACCTCTTCCCACTCACCCTCCCATCCAAGTGACGCAGGATCCGGGCAAAGCGGGCGGGCCTAGCCCCTCAATTTCACTCGATAACCAGAGCGATCGGTCGTTCACGTCTCCGCGACTCGACAGAAACTTGAATCCCCGGCCCAACACTCAGGTTGACGCGCACACACACACACACACACACACACACACACACACACAGAGAGAGAGAGAGAGAGAGAGAGAGAGAGAGAGAGAGAGAGAGAGAGCAAGGCGGGATCTCGTCGATCGTCGCATGGAGCCAGCGTTCGCCTCGGCGGACGTGAGTGAGGGCCCCTGCCCGTGCTCGACGTTCGTATCGGTCCATCGCAGCGTGCTGCCGACCTTCCTTATCGCAAACGACGATAGCGTGTACTATGACGCGGACGTGCGGAGCGCTCTGCGACAAACCGAGCAAGTTTATTTGTATAAGCCCGCCAGAGCCTGCCATATCGGAGGGAGTGGGTTTATGTTGATCGATCAGTTCTCTTCCTCTCCCCTTGTATTGCCCTACACCGATCTGACTGTGTTGCCCTGGTCCACGGCTCACGCCACGTGGCGGTCTTTGTTTAACTGTCGCTGGTGTCGTCAGGGAGATTCGTGTTCCTGGCGAAGACTAGTCCTGGGATACGAAGGTGTGGTTGGATTCCCAGAACTCTCCCGCAATGCAAGCGCGCTCCCGGCTAACTTTCGAACTTGGGTTCCCTCGGCCCGCCCGACCCCAGGCGACCCCGCGCAAGGTCTTCCGCGCGAGCTCAATGAGTCTGACACCGAGGCCTGAAACTCGATCCAGAGAGACCGCCCCAAGGGCCGCGCGAACCAAGCGCCGCAGGAAGCGGAAAAACTCTGCTCCCTCGTCCTCCTTTTTCGATTCCGTTTGCTTTTCCTTTTTGAGTTTTTGTTGATGGTCCCTCTGGAACGATCTGTTCCTCTGTCCCTTGCACTCGAGGACAGATCAAACCCTCAACAAGGCAACCCTCGGCCCGAAACAAGAATCCCCCGTTTCGTCCGGGTGATTCAAAATCCTCGGCCCCACCCCCAACTACGCTGATGGGTGTTCGAAGTACGGAACGCAGCGCGGGGTGTGAGGTTGCGCATCACACGCTGGTCGGCATCAGGGCTAGGTTGCACCTCACTGTAACCCGAGTTAGGCAGGGGCATCACCCAAACATGAGGCCTAGTAGAGAGATTTGGGGAATTGCCGATGGAAGGAGGCATTATAGTGGACATTGGTGAGTTGTTACTTAAACGACGCTGATCAGAGCCGGGGCAGATTGCGCTTCCCTGTAACATACCAGTTGGGGGATTGTTATGAGGTGGGTCACGCCATCTTGTACTGTAGCAGTTGGGGATCCGGGGTCTGGTAGAGGCTAGGTATTGAGGATATGAGGGTGTAGGCAGGTTAGGGTTGGACTGCTGAATGACACACGAATAGGTATGTTTCGGTGCAGAAAACTCTGACAGAATAAACCTCGGGTATAGCAAGTTAACTCATTAGGCTTGCGGTCTTTTCACAGCCTCTTCGGAAATCTTGTAGTTCGTTCATGAGCATAGTACTTACTTGCAACCGAAGTTGGGTAATTTTGCCTTTGTATCTCAATTTGTTCTGCAAATGTTTTCTAATATTTTTTTCCAATAGGACATTAGTCCCGGTTCCCAATAGATGTTGCTCCCCACGACTGGAGAATTGTCGCCCCCTCCCCCCACAAAAAAAAGAAGGAAGCTCACTGATGTGAAGTGCTTGATGGAGCACCAGACTTCCCAGCCGCGATGGCTGCCAAATAGAGCAGAGAAGTCTGTAGAAGGGACAAAGTGCACAACTTGCGCATTAAGGGCAAGGCTCAAAGTGTAGTAGAAACTAGTATGATACCGCTCAAACATTTTATAGAAAAGAGGACCTATGCACGTATGCCAACAACCCTAACTTCAAGGGGTTGGTAGTCAGGCGGATTCTGGTGCAGAATCCAATGACAAATTTGAAGTTAACTTTCACAAAGTTGCAAGATTTTACAAGTTTGAAGTTGATAATTCATTTCTCATGCCCCTCTGTTAAACCGCAACCCCCCCCGACAGCCGAAAACCCTCAGCCCTATGAGTTAGGACCGGGTTCTATGGAGGGACGGTGACCGTTCTTCACCAGCAGGTCCAATCCCGCCATTTGAAAGCTGCAACTTTGGCAATTTTTCGTGCTCAGAAGAACTCTTCAAAAATTCTGAAAATTTGAGGTCTCCGTTAACCGCCTCTCAACAGAAGGTGATCATGGCAAGATAACCATTTGTAGAATGCTCGAATGTTATTCTATCTTTCCACGCACCGATTTTGTATGCCCCCGCAAGCCAGGATTATTGTTGGTGTTACCTTTCTCGCATAACTTCGTTTTGGAGCCAATACACAGAGATTATAGTTTAAACTTGGAACTCCAACCTCACCTTTCGTAAGATCCTTGACACACCCCGTCCTTTCGCACTTTTCCGCACCTACATCCCGCTTCGACCAGAAGAGCAGTGTTTGGCATAAGGTTGGTGGGCATAAGGTTGGTATTGAAGGTGACACTCCAGTCACATCGCCATTAAATGACCAAGTAAAATGAGTCCAGAGACACTGCTACCCATATCAGAATGTACTTAAAACTTGATAGAGGCATCTTGATTCAGATCATGTACATGACCTGTCGGCGGTCCGGGCGCGTTCAGACAGGGCACATCATGTTCACACCTAAAAGGGAAACACCAAAGGGTTCAATACCCCTCAAATTTGATATATGTGTAGCAACTGAAACAGCAGCAGTGTCTTTCAAATCTTTGTCTGCAAGAGACGAGCGCCTGAGGGCATAACCTCAGACGTATTGTATGTATATCATGCCAGTTGCAACCACGCCTGCAGTGGATGTATCTGACTGACCGCTATTACATCCCGGTGGGGGTGTTTTAAAAAAAAAAAAAAAAAAAAAAAAAAAAAGAGTTTAGTCCAAAAGGTGCGAGAGTGCCAGAGTGGCTATGCATCGAGTGTCTATCAAAAGACATAAAATAGATATAGAGGTTAATATATGGAAAGTGTTTTTAAAGCACCGGTACATGGGCACCTGGGCTGCAGGCCTGACACCTTGAAATCTGTAAGCGCGAAACGAAAACGCAACCGCCGATCCAATTTACCAACGGCAGGCCCAGCGTTTGACTTTTCGGCCCCTTGTTTTCTTGTGGGCGACGAGTTTCGGACTGCCAGGCTAGGGCCGTGTACTAGTGGGTTAAAGGTCTCTAGGGCCGTGTACTAGGGGGTTAAAGGTCTTTTTCTTTTCTTTTCTTTTTTTCCTTTTTTCTTTTTTTTTTTATGTGTATTAGCTGGAAATCGGGTCCAGCGTCCCTTTACAGTGATGTTGGGATATGGCATGCTATGCATCCAATACTATCTGTGTATGTTCGTCAATCAATATATGTCGCATGAAGGAAAACCCTATCCAGGATGTCTACCGGATCGCCGTAAAGAGCAGAGGCATTGATTACTTCCCCGCTCAAGGGAAGGATTGACCTCCAGCCCATACAGACCAATCCTATCGATCAAACCAAACATATCTGTGCAGTGCAAACACTGCCTATGTCTAGCTGCAGCTGCACAGCCCACTATAGATGTATAAAATGGAGAGAACATCTCCACGTAGAGGGTAGAAAGATATGCTTGCCATTTTATATGTATTTCTCACATTTGGAGAGACTCAGTGCCAGAGTCGGCAAACCCACAACCCTCGTCACGACGATGGACAAGCCTCACATCCAATGCTTCTTTTTTTTTGTCGGAGTTGAAAGTTTACACCACAGCGCACTAACAGGGTGCAAGGATTTTGGAAACATGGTGGAGTCCTAAGTCGACGCAAAAATCTCTCGTGCGTGGTTGCCATTGTAATATATTACGAAGGAGACAGACGAAACTGCAAGACAAAGGGGCAATCAAGATAAAAGTTCGGTCTCACATGAAATGAAAGCAAAATAGCTAGTAAACCACGCGCCAATGTTAAGAAAAGGGCATGTGTAAAGGCGTTGATCACCGTACCAAGGACAGGCGCGGCGCTTTTCAACAAAAAAAAAGGTTTGTGCAACGAGACCACCATGCATGAAACACTGGGACCCCAATCCCGCATCTCACCGCACTCATATGAGACACACAAAGCCCAAGAGAGCCTCAAAAGTCAACACGGAACTTGCAATGGTTGTCTTCTCTGTCGCCATCGACTATGGCCGCTCAGCTCAGTATGCAGATACATGTGCCTCCTTTTCCTCTCCCTCTTCCTCTCTTTGCTCTCACTCTCACAGGCCTCACTCGTCTCTCCGAATGTCTCTCTCTCTCTCTCTCTCTCTCTCTCTCTCTCTCTCTCTCTCTCTCTCTCTCTCTCTCTCTCTCTCTCTCTCTCTCTCTCTCATACTACAGCTATGGCTATGGCGCCCAGCATCGTTGACTACACTGTTGTACGCTCAATCTCACTCACTCATTCGCCTCTCCAATGTACAAGATCGCAACATCGCATCAATGTGGAAGCGCTGCTGCGATCTTGTGCGTTGGAGAGGTGACTGGCCGAGTAAGAGCGAGCGTAGAACATTGTGGTCAACAGCGCTGGGCGCCATAGCCATAGCTGTTGTGTGTGTGTGTGTGTGTGTGTGTGTGTGTGAGAGAGAGAGAGAGAGAGAGAGAGAGAGAGAGAGAGAGAGAGAGAGAGAGAGAGAGAGAGTTATGTTCGCTCAATTCCTATTCGACTCGCAAAGAGTTGTGTACATATTGCATACAACACAATAAGCTAGTGAGGGGAATTTCACAAATGCCCCCGGAAAAAGACGCTGGCAGCTCCCTCAATACCCTCCAAAATCAACTTGCGAATCTGGGTAACCAACGAGGCTACCGTATTAGGTGCACTTTTAGATGTGTACGAGCACTGAGATCCACTGCTTAAGCCACCAGTACTTCCTAGAGTCGCGCCCTTTAATGCGCCACGATTTCAGGAAACGTACGGGCTACTACAGGAGCGCACAAATTCATCCGACTACAAACGTTTCTACTCTTTTTTTTCCCTACTACAGGAGCGCCCAAATTCATCCGACTACAAACGTTTCTACTCTTTTTTTTCCCACGGCCGATAGCCAGGCAAGTACTGGTGGTTTAAGCTCATGACATCCGTTAAAACTCAAAATTAAAATAATACAGAGAAGATTTGCATGGCCCCTGGGCAAGGTTGCCACACATAAATCGACAAATGGTCCGAAAACACGACGACTATCTGGCTCGGTTGTGGGGTTGCAAGTTCGACCGCATTTCACAGGTTACAGATGGTTGGGTGATCCTGTCCAGACCATCAGGATTCCAGGTCCCACAGTCCCAGCCACCCTGTTTCCACCTCACTGGTTGACCAGTCCCAACCCCCTACTTTCCCATTCCCAACACCCTGGTTTCCTGCATTACTGGTTCCCCAGTCCCCACCCCCTACCGGTAGTTCTCGACTCCCACATCCCTGGTTCTCCAGTCCCCATCCCCTCGTTCTCAACGCCCACACCCCTGGTTCTCCAGTCCCAACCCCCTCAGTCTCGACTCCCACACCCCTGGTTCTCCAGTCCCAACACCCGCGTTCTCGACTCCCACACCCCTGGTCCTCCAGTCCCGACCCCCTCGTTCTCAACTCCCACACCCCTGGTTCTCCAGTCCCAACCTGCTGGTTTCCTACATTCCTGGCTCCCTAGTCCCACTTCCCCTGTTTGCAGATCCTTGGTTTGGCAGTCCCAAGCACTGATTCCGCAGTCCCAACCCCCTCATTTGCCACATTACAGGTTCCTGAGTCCCCACCTCCTGTTTCCCTGATCTCGATCCCCCTAGTTCCCTAGTCCAAGGCCCCAAATTCCCCGGTACCCATCCCCTGGTTTTCCAGTCCCAACCCCCAGGTTCCCCGCATTGTTGGTTTCCCAGGTCCAACCCCCTGGTTAACCACATTACAGGTTCTCCAGTCCCAAGACCCTTGCTCCACAGTTAGTCCCACAGCCCTGTTTCCCTAGTCCCATATCTCTGCTCTTCCAGTCAAATTGAATCCCACATCCACCACTCAGTGGTCAGTAGAATACCGTTCTCTTCTTGGTCTGGCATCCAATTCTGAGTGCATACAGGGGCCCTTCAAAGATGTAGGTCCGAACTGAGGGATCAACCATCAAGGGCCACATCGGCTGCCGACCCCCTGTGCGTTGCCTCATGAGGATTGCCGGAGAGTGTTGATATAGGGCCACTTGCGCCTCCCCTTGGGTTGTGCGGGGTCGTGTGGGGATGGGACAGGGGGAGGGTGGGATCAGTGGGGGGGAGATGGGGGGGTGGTGGAATACCAGGGTTCACCACTCTCCTAGCAGGCGCTACGACCGGTTCCCTTGGTAGCAGGTGAGAGGGTGCCTGATGGCCTGCTACCAGGGTGCCTTGGGGACCCCGGAACCTGAGTTTGAGGGTGGCGCACCCTGTTGCTGGCATCCGGGAAGCGTCGATCTCGGGCGATGCCCCCCGTGTGTGTGGTCGAGGTTGTGTGCTCTTGGGCTTGAGTGTCCTCGGACAGTGTGTGGGGGGTGGGTTCACTACGCTCGCCGTCAGGTGGGCTGAAATCTGTGCGCCCAGCCTCCTGACGAACATCCTCTCCTGGCACTATCCCCGACACCCCTCAAAACCTTTCAAAAAAAAAAAAGAAAGAAAAAAGAAGTATAACCTTTGTACCACAGTGAGTACCTCTTCAGTACCACCGCCCAACCCAAACCGTAAGTCAAGTCTTGTTGCCACCCGAGCTCAAGCCACCGGATAGAGACCACAGGTTCAGAACTCAATGAGGTAAGATATTCGGGCAAAATATAACACAGAGAGGTCAGGATTATCTGAAACACCATCCCATGACGACTTGAAATGCCAGAGAAGGGACTTGCATGCGCACTGAGCAGGCCTTTGAAGTTTGAAGGCATTTGCTAGCAACACAAAAGTACACAGGACAGGAGTGCCACTTATGGCAGCCAAAAGTCCAAGATCATTGCCACTGTCAGGATGCACATGGACATGCATACGGCAAGGAACATGGTCTGCTGCATCAGGACATGAAGATGCACAGTCACATTTTGAAAGTGCCAAGCTTGGAAAAAGATTGCCAAAAAAGTAATCACAGTTACATTTTGAAAGTGCCAAGCTTGGAAAAGGAGTGCCAAAAAAGTAATCACAGTTACATTTTGAAAGTGCCAAGCTTGGAAAAAGAGTGCCAAAAAAGTAATCACCTGCCAAAAAAGTAATCACCGTTACAGTTAAACAACGATTTTTGCCTTTCATCTTTGTCAGTGCCAAGCTTGGAAAAAGAGTGTCAAAAAAGTAACAACCGTGTCCAGTTTACATGACAATGATGAGATTGGCATGACCACTACTACACACACAAGGCTGAGACGTATCACAGCCTATACAGCATTAAGCGCACAAGGATGACTCTCACAAATCCAGACGTGATCCTACGTAAATAACTTACCTACACTTGACTGTAATCTCTGCCTTCTACCCAATACGCACCTTCACTGCTTGAGCCACTCCATCTCAGACCCTCTCTTCACCAATTGTATCTAAACTCCTCCGCATTTGACAGCTGCGGCCGTTGTACCCAACTTCACCGCACTATCTCCCCCACCCTATCCACTTCCACCTCATTGGCTTTCTGCTCTGTACATGTCTTTTCCTTTGCCCTTTCTTCTGCAGCATTGAATTTCCTCTTTGGTCATTCCATTCCCCTTTTTTTCTGCTCAGCCTTCCTCCATAGCCACTCTGTACAAATTCCCCCTCCCCAAACTGCATTCCGCGAGCTCAAGTTTTCTTCTTATGGCCCTTCGCTTTCCCTCCTTCTTTCCTTTTTTTCCGTACCGATGCCGCGGTTCCTTCCTCGCGGCTCTGCTGCTCCGCCCCATTGCCTTCCGTACTCTTTGCCCCTGCAGGCTGTTCTTTGGCCTTCCTTGTCCCAGCCTTTACATCCCTTCGACTCCCCTCCTTCAGAGGCATCTGTTGGCCTGCATCTGACTCTTGACCTGCCAGCTTCCTGCTCTCCTCCACAGGAATCCTGTCCCCCCCCCTCATTCCTGCATCCTCGTTGCCCGGCCCATCCTTCTCCTTAGCACTCTCTGCAAAGGTCACCCTTTTGCTCCCCGGCGAAGCATTCTCTCTGGGTGTTGCTTGGGGCGTATAATCAGTCCTGACCTCTGCTGCAGGCGGCACTCTGTCCCGTACTGACGTGGAAAGTGGCAGCATTCGAGAGCTCCCCCCAGGTGCATCATCGTCGTCATCATGATTATCCAGGTTTTCCCGATCAGAACCAGCATCCCGAAAGTCCCAATCATCCTCAGAATAATACACGATCGGTTGATATCGACAACACAGCCCACTCTGAAGCCAATCAGATTCCGTTTCGTCCACGTCATCCTCGAAATCCCAGCTATCACTTGCCTTAGGAGGGGCACACGGCCTCCATTTGCCATTGTTAGGCTTCTTGCTCCAACCTTTGGCTTGCGCTTCAGCCTCCTCAGGATTTAATTGCCCGCGATCTAAGCAGCCCTCCCCCTGCGTCTCGTCCTCAGCTACATCCACATCATCACCCCACGGGTACACATTACCGTACTCATGCTCACGTACGTATAGAAGCCTCAAGTTCCAATGAACATAGATAAGCTTTTCAAGAGTCGACCACGGCATCTTTCTCTTCCATTCCCTGAGAATAAAGCTCGGTTGCGGCACCCACTTCCTCTCACACGGAGAGGCAATGGACCATGTGTTCAATGCGCGAATGGCCACCTTCTGCAGAGCCGGATGGTCATTGCCGTGTTTCGCCCACCAAGTCGTACCGTGTATGTCAGCGTTGCTGGCATCGAGGTCACCCTGCTTCCCTCCCCACGCGTCACTCGCCGAAGGATCTCTCCTGTGGAAGACAGGGAGAGACGCGAAGGCTGCCACAAACTCCTCAGACTGACGCCCCCCACATACCCTTTCTAAATATAGTACGGCGTTTTCAATCGCAGATTGCGGGAAGCTTTTGATCCCGCCACCGTCCCTGTTCTTCGGATCCAAGAGGTAGGCAGCTCCATACGCAGGAGTCATTATCATCCCAACCCTTGACTTGATAGCATCGACCAAGCGGGCTTTCACATCCGCAGGGGCTTGCAGGGCATCCACTCTCTGCTCTAGGATACGACCGGTCTCCCACACCTTACTGCCACGTCGAGCGTCGGTGTCGAGCATCTTCATCAAATCGTTGATGGGCTTGAGTAAATTCACAACCTGCTGCACCCTTTCCCACCAAGCGCTATCCCTTACCAGATGGAACATCCTCTGTGCGGATTCTAGCAATCTGTCGGTCCAAGGCGTCAACTTCCACTTCTGCGAGCTCACCAACTTATGTAAGACCCACCGCATTTCCTGCAGCTTCTTCAGATTCAGCAAATCGACACCATACACGACGTCATCTGGCTTGATCAGATCCTTGCACCCTTCGATCTCTCTCATCATCGCAAGAGGCCGGCCGTGAGTCTTCACAAAGATTGTGATGTCTCGAGCCTCCAGGATGACAGTTTCTAGCCATAGATCGCTGTGCAGATCGTTCAGGAGCAAATTACACCAGTCCACGGCACAAGGAACCCAAGGGATGGAACTGATGGCTTGGTCCTCGGACAAGGACAAAAGTTTTGCAGCGTCAACGTTGACAAGTCCAAAGTCTGTGACTATGGCATCGATCAGATGAGGGCCCACCTCGGAGATCGTGTGGGCCCACTCCTTCGCCAGCACCACAGGCGGCAACCGCAGTTTGCTCATGTCCTGAGTCTTGAGCAGAAACATGCCCGTCTCGCCTCCCAGGACAAAGTTCATGATGGAAGTAGTTGACGTGGTGCCGTTCGTTAAAAAACTGCAGGCCATCTTCCACGACGATCGCAACGCCGCCACACGTTCCTCTAGTTCAGCCTTGACGGCATCAAGCAGGGAGGTAGCAAGAGCCTCGTATGTCGGGGGTGGAATTTTGTATTCGTCGTCGACAAGAACCATGTAAACTTCATGCAATTTTTGAAACGTGAAATGCAAGACAGTTCGAAAGGGGATGCCACACGCGTAAAAGAACCTGGCGGTCGCCATGTGCACATTCTTCTGGTACTCTTCCGGGGTGATTTTCTTCTCCACAGGCTCATCGTTATTTCCTACCACCGTAAAACCACCACCATGAGTACCAGCACCATGATCTTTGTTCCCACGGTTACCCTCATCCGCTGCTGCAGCTGCAGCAACAGCCACACGACCCGTTGTCGGTGCGGCCTCATTCGCAGCTCCACCTTGCCCCTGACACCCCATGTCCGAACTCTCCTCCTCCTCCTCCTCACTGTCGCAATCGTCGTCTCCATTGCCACCGTCATCATTCTCATGGTCCCATTTTGTACCGCTTGTCTTCCAAACAAAGTCCTCGACTAAGTGCCATAGTTTCTGGGGGATGACAGCTCCTTTCTGCTGCAGAGCATGGAGAATCTTTCCACTTGTACCTCTGCATCGTGCAGTGTCTGACGGATTGGTGAAGTGGAAACAGGCTCTCGACTGCGGACCCACAAACTCTTTTCCACACAGTTTGCACTTGAGTCTATAAGATCCATGGGAGTTACCCCGTTTCTTCTGACCCCTTGTAATCCATTCCCAAACAGGGTGCTTTGCCTGCAACACCTCCTCCTCAGCTTGTGTTGGAGGTCGAAACGGAGACTCATTTCCCCGATCGCTCGCCATATTGAACTAGCCTTGTCTTCGCCGTCGCACAGTGCCGAGCAATCCGTTGCTACAAAGCTGCAGTGTGCGTTGCTGCCTGAGTCATGCTACACCAAACATGCGGTCCACCCCAAGAACCAGCACTTGATGACCTGCTGACTTTGTCCTCTCAGAGCATACCAACACTACCAACGTCTCCAATAAAGCGGCCGGCGTAATCATGGCGAGAGACATCCAGCCAACTGGAAGTGCAAGTTGAATACGCCCTAATCTTGATGCTATGTAAAAAAAAAAAAAGAACGATGCTATCTTCGCCTTATTGTCGGGTGAATAGAGGACGACATGACAGCCCCCTTAGCTGCTGCCGCCCTCGAGAGTTCTATTCTTGCCGCCAAACTGCTGCTTTAAACACTTTGCTCGCAGTCGGTTTTCGACCCGCTGCTGCTTCAAAGCCCATGCTTGTGGTTTGGCGTTGACCAACTCATGCGGCTCCAAACACAGTGCTTGTGGCTTGTCTTTKACCAGCTGCTGCTGCTTCAAACGCTTCAAACACCATGCCTGCGTGTTTGACTTTGTCCTGATATTTCAAATATAATTCTTGTTGTTTGACTTTGACCACATGCTGCTCCTTTAAACACTGACTTTGACCAGCTGCCACTTCTTCAAACACCACGCTTGTGGTTTGAATTTGACAGCCGCTGCTGCTGCTTTCAGACACAGTGGGTGGTTATCGTTTGACTTTGACCAACCACCAATTCTTCAAACACCGTGCTTTTCAATGGACTTTGACCAGCTGGTGGTGGTTTGACTTTGACCAGCTGCCACTTCTTCAAACGCCATGCTTGAGGTTTGAATTTGACAGCCGCTGCTGCTGCTTTCAGACACGGTGGGTGGTTATCGTTTGACTTTGACCAACCACCAATTCTTCAAGCACCGTGCTTTTCGATGGACTTCGGCCAGCTGGTAGTGGTTTGACTTTGACCGGCTGCTGCTGCTTCAAACACCCTGGTCGTATCCACTTCGATCTGCTTCTGTTGGAGCTGCTGCAAACATTTTGCTCGTGGTTCGACTTGGACCTACTGCTGCTACTGCCCCAGCCACCGTGCTCGTGGTTCGACAACGATGCTCCCAGCACATTGTTCGTGGTTTGACTTTGACCTGCAGAGAAACCCCAATCAGTAAGCCTGGTTCTATAACAACGAGGAACTGCCCACTAAACTATGATATGATTTCTGCTTGCTTTTTTATTTTGTAAACGGGCCCCAGTACCCCCAATGCTTTGGTTATGAATTTGAAATACACAGATGATACCGGTTAGCCTTGCCGCACCTGGGGAGCTTTCGTTTTGGTTTGGAGTCCTGCCACACCGCAGATGGAAAAGAGAAATGAGGCAGCCTCATTATCTGCCCCGCAGTAGCCCCTGACAGCCATGTCTTAGAATTCAGAAAACATAAAATTAAATTAAATTAATAGGCTACCAGCCGGGCCGGCCCGGTCACCTTGTTTGCCCGTGTGGCCAAGGTGACCCGGGCAGCCTGGCCGTGGAAGGACCAAGGAAGGTCCCAGCAAGAAAAAAAAAATCTAAGAAAACATGATGTGATGCAGAAAAATGAACTGAACAACTTTTGCCTCAGGGTCACATATATATATATAGTCAAACAGAGCTGCCCAGTAAACCGTAGGCAGAGAGGGAGAAGAGGACAACAAATATATGTCTGGAGTGTATTTTTTGGCTGTGACAGACCTACCTTTGTTTCGTGGGTGTTTTGCTTGGTTGTTGCTTGTGATGGGGTGTGAACCGACAGTCTGTAGAGTTTTCCATCTGGTGTGGGTGAGTGATAGTCTGCTTTGACTTTTGCCACAGGTACCTTGAGGGCAGTGGTTGGTGCCCACCTCAGAGTATCAGTTGTCGGGCAGTCGTTGATGCTTAACCACAGCTGGGGTTAAGGTGGATTATCACTTACAGTGTAATCAGTTAGGGGATTCTGCAGACTGTTGAGGGTTCAGCCTCCTGATGAGTCGGTGAAACTCCTACGAAACAGTTTGTCACAGCCCCTCATTTGTTGTCCTCTTCTCCCTCTCTGCCTACCGTTTACTGGGCAGCTCTGTTTGATGACATACAGGGTCACCAGCCCGTACGTACGGGGGACCCCGGGCAGACCTCTGTACGTACGGGCGTTCGGGGTCCCGTACGGGGTCGGCCCCCGCCAAAAATTATTTCGGGGTCTAAAAATATATTTTTTTTTTCAATTTTTTTTTGTGAGTTCTCTACGACGTGAGGTAAATGCCTGTAAATTTTCAAGTCATTTTGCAAAGCCAAATAAGAACTAAAAATCGCCAAAGATGGCGGTGTCAAAACGTGCTCGCCCACATATTTTTTCACTTTTTACTTTTTGTTTTCACTTTAGTTCGGGGTCTAAAAACTTTTATTATTTTTTGAAACTTTTTTAGTGCCTTTTGTATTCTGTGAAGTACACATCTGTAAATTTTCAGGGCATTTAGCTACGCCAAAAAAAAAAGAGAAATCGCCAAAGATGGCAGTGTCGAAAACATGCTCACGTACTCACTAAATTTAATTCTCTTTTTATTTTTATTTATTTTTGTTATTAGTATTTGTTTTTCGTATTTTATTTTTATTTCAAATTTGGTAAGGAATTAGGATGTAATGATCAGGCAAATCTTGTTTAATTTATTTTTCTCCATAACATATCTTTTTTTCAGATTTTTTTGATGAACTTTTTTCTTTTTTTCTTTTTTTTTTTGGGTCCGCGTTCGGCCCAAATGGCCGAACGCATCCCCAAGGGGTCCCATACGTTCGGCGTTCGGGTTCGGGCGTTCGGCCCGTCCAGAGCGCGGGTTACCCTGTATATATATATATATATATATATATTCAGCCGCCTGATGAGTCGGTGAAACAGTTTGTCACAGCCCCTCGTTTGTTGTCCTCTTCTCCCTCTCTGCCTACGGTTTACCGGGCAGTTCTATTTGACGATATATATATATAT
>BFEA01000124.1:493294-505794 GCA_003427395.1 Chara braunii
CACACACACACACACACACACACACACACACACAAAAACACGAGCGCGCGCGCGCCTCCAAGAAAAACAGGCGCTCCCGCGCACGGCTGAGCAGTTTCTTCAAGTCAAGCACGCTGTTGTCGGACGTGTCGCAAGACGTGCGCTTAGCATCGGCGGGTTTCTCACGTTCGACGACTGCTCTGGGGATGACTCAGGTGGACTGGCCAAGTTGCGCTGGGGTAAGGTGTGCACGGATTAAGAGATTTCGGACGTTGATCCTTGCTATCTACGGTCAATATCTGTTAATTAATGCAAGTGGGGCCTAGCCCAGGGGTTGCAGTTGGGGTTGGGGGTTGGGGGTTGGGGGTGACCCTCCTGGCATCAACAATGACGATGGCGATGAGGGGCCAACGAGCACAGAGGCGGGAACCGGCTCTTCGCCGCACGGCAAACGAAACGAGAAGAAAAACGCATGCATCTTTCCCTGAAAACAGGATGCATTCGTCCGTTACTTATTAATAGTAACAAGCCACCCTGCGTGGGCGGATTCACTCACTTTCCTTTCTGTCCCCCACTACCTCGTGGCGTGGCCGGAAAGGCGGGAAGCGAGTTCCAGTCGGTGATCCAAAATGGCAGCGCCCGCCGAGGCTGACATTTGAATCCGACGTTGGTATTTGAATCTGACGCTGGACTGTGAATCCGACGCGGGAATTTGAATCCGATTCTGGCATTTGAATCGAATCCGTTTGTTTGTTTTTTGGTTTGATTGCCTCACATATTGGGCCTCGCTGCACTACTCACGAAATGTGCAAAACGAGAGTGAATCTTCGGCTAGAATATGGAAACATACACCGCCATGACTTTTTTTCTTTTTTTCCTTTTTTTTTTTTAATGAAACGACGATACCGCCACTAACCTGGGGTGGTACGAGCCCACCAGGTAAGTCCCGGTTAATCGAGGGCTCCAATTTTGTCTGTTGTGTATGTCGAGAGTAGTGCAGCGAGGCCCATTTTGGCGGGGTAGAAAGCCATGCTTGGAGGGATCCCCTAGCAAAGACGATGGAATCAAGCTCCTGAATCTGGACGTGATCTGTGCAGAGATGCAGAAAGAAGTTCAATCGGATCCCCTGGAGCACGGTCCCACTAGCAAAGAGGATGGAATCAAGCACCTCTCCACAAACACCTCCAGATTCAGGCATTCGATGGGATCCTCTTTGCTAATGGGACCACGGCCCTGTATACCCTTAGAGGCTCGCCACACAGGCTGTCGAATGTAGATTTTTTTTTTTTTTTTTTTCTTTCTATTTTCTTCTCTCAACTTCTGTTTCTTTTACCTTCCACTACCTACTCCCAAGACTATCTAGAGGGGACCCCTGCAAGCATAGTTTCCTCTCTCTGTGAAGGGGAGATTTCATGTTGCCCCGTGCCCCTAATGGTTAGGGTATAGGGTTGGGGCCGCCAGTGGGGGTCTGGCTAACACAAAGACGGAGACCTGCCAGTAGCTGTGCCTCCCTTTCTCATCGTCCCCCACAGGTGTCAGAAATTGTTTTCTTTTTTTTTTGGGGGGGGAAGTTGTATTTCAAATTAAAAACCAATTGTAAGATGCCGGTGACCTCACAATTCAGCCCGGAGTTATCCTGGCAGCCTCAGCCAGTTTCGCTTATAAGGAACTCTCTAATACCAGCCAGCTGAGGTAAAAAAATCATCAAAAAGGCCTGCTGGAAACCGGGTCCAGCGTCCCCACCTTAGACCACCTTCCAAAAGTAACCTTGAAGCAAAGATTAAAAGCAAAAGGGGCTAACGACCAAGGGCTAGCTCATTGATACCTCAAAACTCGACAACTTTCTCCATTATCAAAAACCAGTATCAGACCTAACTCGGTCCAATCAAAACTCTCAGTACTTGGGGGGTCTCAACGCCCTAAAACAAATTCAACTGCACTGTATAGGGCGGGCAACTCAAAACCGTCTGCAGTCCAAAGGAAGCCAGAACGACCTTGACGGGTTTCCCACCACGCACCCTTGGATCTTCAAATGCAATCCCTCGAAAATCCACCAATTCTGTGCTTAGATTGTCTACTGAATGTGGACATAATTGTGGTCAGATACCTGCAGGAAATTCCTACCTACCGAGAGTGTATGCCAACATGGAATCCTCTCTGTTATCGAGCTCTCTTTATCTAAGTCCTGCCGCGAGCATGACCAAGCGGAATCCTATCGGTTGTGTAATCTATGGTACCATATAACAAAGAATCGTTACGTCGTCATCACTTTTTTCCTTTTCCTGCCGTGAGCATGCCCAAGCGGAATCCTATCGGTTGTGTAATCTCTCGTACCATATAACAAAGAAACGTCGTCATCACTTTTTTCCTTTTCCGTTTGAGTCCAATTCAAGGAAAAAGCCATTACCGCTCAGTCACGGTCTTACTGTCGAATTACCATTATGGAACAAAGGCCTAGGAGTAACCGTGAGTGGGAACACAAGCATAGAATCAGCATCCTAGAATCTCTCAGTCTTCTCCATGCTCGAGAGCCAGGAACCGAACGCAAAACATGAAAACGTACTAAGAAAAGACTTTCGCAGAAGAGGCACGACTCTCTACCGACCACACCATCTGAATATTAAAACATAGAGCACGTCTTTATACCAGGATTGAATAAAAGCAGTGAATCTAAAGGTTGTCTATCTATCTCCAGATATCTCCCGTGACGAGATCTGATCAGCCCTGTAACCAGCGTACTGTTGGGACCAGGTCCATTCCAGTAAGAAAATATTCCACGGAACCCAGGATCTCATCCTACAGTTTTATTAAAATTCTTCATTGGCTGAATTCAACCATCCGACCTCGCCCAGCCATCTGAAAGAGCAACAATAGCCCCAGCTGCTAGCAAATCCTCAATGCAAAACTGACGACTCATTATGAAGACAGACAGAAACAGAAAGAACCTACTGAAAATAGTCCAGGTGCATCAGAAGGAAACTAGGGGCCGTGAGGAAGCATGTAGGACCTTCTGATTATGAACCTCCTATACCCCTTAATCACCCTCCTCAACCAGGTAAAACGTAATTGCACTCGACTAAAACTCATTACACTCATGAATAAAGTAGAAGTTTGTACCTATCCCACAAATGACTCCAAGTACGGATACACACGCTACGCACGATTCCCTCATAGCAGTCGACATTTATCTCGCCTTTCGACGTGATGCAAAATTGAGTGCATCTACCCTTGAATCGTGCTTAGATGCAGAATTTAGAGAGTGATCTTACAGAAAAAGTGTGATCCGTCCGAGAAAAATTAAGAGATGCAAAACAACTCGCAATTAGAGTAATGAAAATGCATCAAGCCTAAACTTACAGCCAGGAACAGAAAAAACAACAGTTGAATCTGGCCAGAAGTTCCGGCTACGTACTTCCGAAAGGGCATCTGATATTCCACTGGCCTAGATGGTCTCCATCCTCCACGATAGTCTTCAGGGAAGGTGAATCCGGAGTCGTGACTAAATGCGCCTGAAGAGTGGCAAATAACTGCCACAAAAAACGCCGAGTTGGCTTCCAACTAGCTTTTGGCATGCTTCTCCCAACATCGCTCCTACCTCAACCGTTGGCTCTCCCACTGCCACAGGAAACGCCGAGTTGGAAGTGTTGGTGCCACCCATCACAATACCTGCGTCTTGAAGTCATGTTGTCATCGTATTACAATAAATATCTTTATGTGATTCATGATGTATTCAGCCCAGGAATGCAGATAGATACAATCATCTCCTCTGTTTTGTACTCCTGCTCCCCAATCGTGTCCAAGTAAAAACGTGAAGTTCAGTGACACTTTGAGCAGAAATAGTGTGTATGTGTGTAAGTGTATGTTGAGGGGAGGGGCTGCAGGGTTGGCCTCCGCCCATTCAAGAAGCTGGAGGTACCAACACTATAGCGGAGGCTATGGCAAACCCTACAGCCACACGGACTCTCATTCCAAGTCTCCATATCTCCACTGTCTGTGTGAACAAGCGCAATATGCCGTAGATACTGGTGACGCTCCCACCACCAACATAAAAATTTCCCAGAATTAAATAATCATTCTATAGTAAAATTATATTCTAAATTTTAAATTTTCATTCCATCTTAAAGAATGTCATTCCAATTTTAAAATTTTCTTTCTTACTTGAAAACTTTCATTCCAAGAATGGGGTATCCCTTCTTATTTGAACTGCATACTAGAGATGGAATGAAAGTCTGGATGAGTTCATGAAATATTTTAATTGGGCTGTCATTCTAAGTAAAGATTTTCAGTCGTAAATAGATTAATCCAATCTAAATTAGAAAATATTTGTTGTAGTAGAATAAAAGTTTAATTAAAACATTTCATAAACTCGTTCACACTTTCATTCCATTTTTAACAAATAGATGTAGTTGGAAGGAAAAACTCATATTTAGACGGGAACTTATCAAATAAAATTGAAAATTTTAGAATTGGACGAACATTGGAATAATAATTTATAAATATGAAGGATTTTTTTTTTTAACATGTTTTTTTAACTTTCATTTATCGTGGGAATTTTTTTGTTGACCCCCTGTAGGTCTCCCACTGCTACAGGAAGCACCGCTACCGATAGCGGAGGCGTTTCACCCTGTCCCCATAGGAGACCGGCTACTTCCTGCCCCAAGGTCTTCCCAAGGGGAAACGTCGTACGACCATACCGCGCGGAAGCTGATGTCTGTCAGAAAAATTTCGACAGCCAGGCGGTCGACAATTTCGCCCCCCTTCGCCACATAACTGCCATTTCGTCAAAATGGATATCTTTTATTTTTTGAACGAAATTGAAACCGAGTTTTTTGGCCGAAAAGTCATCAAAATTTGTTGTTCCTGAGGGTCCGGCGTTTATAAAACGCTGGACCCCCTGGTTGTACATGGATCTAGCTTGAGACCAGGTACTTCCAGGCAGTCCTGCCCGGAGGTGCCTGGTCTCAAGCTAGGTCCATGTACAGCAAGGGGGTCCAACGTTGGACCCTCTGGAACAACAAATTTTGACGAGTTTTCGACAAAAAAACTCAGTTTCAATTTTGTTCAAAAAATAAAAAATGTCCATTTTGACGAAATGGTCGTTACATAGCCAGTCGAAGGGCGAGGTTGTCGAAAGTTGCCAACTCGATTCAGCCTTTCGACAGGTGCTGTGTGGCGAAGACGGTCGTCTGTCGGGAGTTGTTACATGGATGAATTTGTGCACGCAAGCGGACCAGATGCAGCCGCCGTTTTCAACAGCCACTGTTGACTACATACGGACAAACAGGCCATGACTGTGAGGGAGCAGTCGCTTACAATGGAAAATCGGAGCCGTTTTTCGAAAGGTGGGCGGACCACTGTCGAATTTCCGTCACCTGCAGGCTGGAGGAAACGGTTGCTGGAGGGCGGGTGTCGAAAGTGCCATCCTGACACCTGTCGAAAGTTTTTTGAGCCGCAATTCTTCGAAAGTCTGTGTGGCAATGCAAAATTGTCGAAAACCGGATTTTCGACAGCCTGTGTGGTGAGCCTCTGAGTCGTGGTAGGCTCTCGTTCTCAGTAGGAAAAGAAGTTAGGTTAGGATAAGTAGAGCAGTTGTAGGAACCCTGGTCGAAACATCTCAGAAGGCAGTTGTATTGAGACTCAATAACAGTCTGGTACTCAAATAGTAGATATTATCAGGCATTACCATTTGAATGAGACGTTACTACAAGGTATCTATTCAGTGTAACGACTGTAAGCTAAAATGGTTGATGTTGCCAGGATAACTCCCAGTGGAAATGTGAGGTCCCCGACCTCCGTTTTAATGCTGTCTCTTATACACATCTAGATGTGTATAAGAGACAGCTCTCTGGCATAGAGTGCACGTAAATTAGTGTTGCTTTCCTATTCTACATTTGCTTCCTTTCTTTGACATAAGAGTGCACGTGGGCCCATATTGGCGAGTGGGGAAGTCCGCCGCGCCCCCTAGTCTCAAATCTGGGGTTTAGGATGAATGCTATTGGATGATACCATCACAAGAGTAGAAGACACGTTCGGAAGAACATTACTTTTTCCTTACGGCATTTTATTCTCGTCGATGCTATCTGAGCTCACACTCGAGTGATGGACTTCTGGTCCTGTCTCTTATACACATCTAGATGTGTATAAGAGACAGGAGAGAGAGAGAGAGAGCAAGGCGGGATCTCGTCGATCGTCGCATGGAGCCAGCGTTCGCCTCGGCGGACGTGAGTGAGGGCCCCTGCCCGTGCTNTTTTTTTTTTTTTTTTTTTTAATCCTTTTCAACTTCTTCTTACCCAACAGAGTGAAGGAGGTCGGGGACCTCACAATTCTACCCAGAGTTATCCCGGCAGCATCAGTCGGTTTAGCTTATCAAGGAGCAATCAATCCGTGGCCCATATCAACCACTAACCGGTAGGAATGCTCTACCAACTTGATCTAATGCTGCATATGCATTCTACATACACAAGACAACCATCAGGGCTGCAATCTTTAAGCTTTTATGAAAGAAAAAGACAGAGGAAACATATGACGCATAACAATTTTCACCATCCAATTACCGCTGAATTTCTCTACAATCAATAAGCACCACCCATACCCTAGTAGCTAACCTAAACTAATACACAGGCCTTCCTAGTAACCAATGACACTCTCACACACCCCCACCCCGCTTGACCTACTGTGGTCCACACCCGGAACCAAGCTGCCATGGTTCCCCAGTCTCCCTCTCACTCACTCACCCTGCAACCACTTAGAAACAATCAAACCTTTGTCTCGATGCACGCCAGCCAGCCTATTCCTAATCGCCCACGTCCTCAGGAACCACCAAAGCTCTCTCCTAGAGGCTTTCCCACATTTCGCCCTTCTACGCCAATCAACCCATATCGCTCGCCGTAGTCCACTTGTAATCGTCACTTTGATCTCCGGGTCTGCCAGGGGGCGACCTTCGAACCGAGCACGGTTCCTATCCGCCCAAATGACCGAACAGATAACTGCCCTGGCCACGTGAGCAACGTAGGACCACCCCCGTTTCCCTGTCTTTTCCCTCTTCACAAATCCTAGGAGAACCCATCGCTCATCCCAGACCATGTCCTCCCCCTTTAGTTGCTGCCAATGCTCTGCCCACCAGGCCCAGATACGCTTTGATGTCGGACAATCCCACCACAGGTGTTTTGTCGACTCGAAGGGCCAGGTACACGTGGTGCAACCCAGGGGGATGTCCATGCCTTTATTGTTGAGCCATACCACCGAGGGGGTGATAAACAGCGAGAGTAGCCATATGATACTTGCCTGCTTACGGTCTGGGATTTCCTCTAGCACACCCCAAAACTTCTCAAAATCTTATACACAGTCCTGGAGATCCATTTGGAGCATTGTGCTCCATCTGGCAACTGCCACCCCAGTTGGAGTTCTAGTCCGATTATTCGCCACTCCTGGACTGTGAAGGAAACCAGATCACAGCAATCCAGGGAGGCTGTAGAAGTCCTGCCGTGACTCCAACCCCACGCCCTAGGGTCAATTGGCAACGAACTCAAGGGGGCATTACCCACCCAGACAACAAATTTTAGCTGATTCCTCCTATCAAAATATTCAATAACCCTTATCTGAGGGGGGTTTTGCCACTGAGAGATCACCTTATCCCCAATCAACTGGAGATTACCAGTTGGGCCTTCTTTCTGCCACTCCTGGACCTCTCTAAAACTGCTCTCTGACAGGCTTTGCAACTTCCATACCACCTCCTGTGATGGGCCATTCTTCGGAGCATACCAGGTCCCCGGAGGGTCCGAACCCTCCGGGCCTAAAAGAGTCTACCACTCCTCTGGAATAGCCTGTAAAAGCGCCCTCCAGTTTTTTTCTACTCTCCTTAGACCTTAATGGGGCATCCGAATTTCCTCTAAGGGTTTCCACCCTCCCAACAGAACCGACCACATATCTGCAACCCTCACTATTCCCCTTCTCATCCAAGATCGACCAAAGGCTCCTGCTTCAGGACCGGCGGCAAAGTGAGTACCTTCATTATTTAATATGTGGGAGTTCTTGAACAGTGGCTAAGCTAGGACTTCCTGTTTCATTATAGGAGGGGTTTTGACATCCAGAAGTTGCTTAGCCCAAGCACGACGAACCGGATCCCATAATTCTAACCGCAACTTTTTTCGCATAAAAGAGCCAATGAAAAAACAGACCTAGACATCCTCCCCTCTGCATAGTTGCCATTCTCATTGATGTAGGCATTCCGCCAGTAAAACCTTGTATTCTTTTTCTTCTGCCATGGCCACGTTCACCAACCACTTCCGAAGTTGGGCCAGGTTCTTTCTTTGGGGGTCAATCAGACCCAAACCTCCTTGTTCTTTTGGGAAGGTGACCAAGTCTCACGCCAGTTTACTCACAAAGCCCTCTTGCCCTCTTGCCTTTGGCTTCCAAACGAATGCTATGTTTATTACCAATCTCTTAATTTGGGAAAGGGTGTTCCCCACTATTTCCCTCACGGACCCCACAAACCCGATCAGGGAGAACAACGCTATGTTTATTACCATAGCTCTGCCAAACAACGAAAGATGTCACGCAGATCCCCACGAATGGAGTTTAGCCACTACTCTTTGTTGTAAAACCATACCCTGGACCATCCCCATTGCTTGGGTGCTCATTAACACCCCTAAGAACTGTTCCCCCTTCACTGGGTCCACCCTGAACATACCCCATTCCACACTGAGAGAAAACTTCGGTGGTACGCGATAAACAGACTCATTCCAATTCACCAATACCTCAGACAACTGAGAATATTATACCAAAACCTCCTTCATTGCCATCATGGATTCCAGCAAGTTTTCAGACACCATGAACAAATCATCAGCCAGAGGTTTAACTCTGCACTCCGTGTTGGTGGAGATGTGCAAACCCCGGATACGAGGGTGTTTCCGAATACGGTTTAAGGGGACCTCCAGTTGCAGAACGTACAGCAAAGGAGCTAATGGGCACCCTTGTCTGAGGGAGCGAGAGAGCTGGAAGGCATCTGACAAGTGACCGTTGACTTGGACTGCAGACTTCGCTGTTGTATACATGGCAACCACCCACCTGCAGAAGCTTGGGCCAAACCCCATCTTCCTCAGAGTAGTCAACATAAAAGGCCATCCAACTTTGTCGTATACCTTTTCCATCTCCAGCAGGAGGACGACCATATCCAAATTCTCCTCCCTTATCACCTCGATGCGCTCAATAATTGTAAAGATATTAGTTGTAAGGATATTAATGAAGATCGATCGCCCTTGGACAAAGGCACCCTGATTGCGCTCCACTAACTTAGGTAGCACTTTCCCCAACCGCATCGCTAGGGCCTTCAACAACAACTTATAGCTCACATTCAACACAGAAATAGGCCGGTAGTTCCGAATAGAAGCTTTGTCCCCTTTCTTGAACATCACCGAGATCACCAGTTAAAAAAAAGATATGTTTCATGACGGCAGAACGCCAGTTAGAAAAGATATGGTTGTCCGCTGGGGCTAAGTCCCACTACCGTCTTCCCCCGAACACAACGCACCCTCATTATGGATGTATAGAGGCTAGGTTTCGGGTCCGATGCACTTAAAATGAGGGCGCGTTGTGTTCGGGGGAAAGCGGTAGCATTGTGTAGTTGTAGTTACCTACAAGGGTAGGACAAGATTGAATGTAGGGAAAGTTATGTGTGACATGAGTTTAGGTGGGAACGTTTCTTACTTTTACTGTGTCCATCCAACGTGCTCTGTTACTTTGGCTCTTACCTTTTGGGGGGAGAATGAGGGCTTTGTGAAGGGAGAAAAACTGGCATCATTGCACTGGTGTTATTGAGTTGGACTCGAACTCAAGATTTGATGACACAGATTCGCTGGTTGATCTCATGATGAGGAGAGAGGAACTCTGACCTCTGACGCTCCAATACAATACAGGCTCGGGCGGGCTCGGACAAAGGAAGGACAAGTAGGGGAAAAAAAGAAAAGAAAAAGAGAAAACTAGGGCGTAGTCAGGGTTTGATTTGTAATTGCACTTCAGGTAAAAGGACCAGTAATGCTGAATGTATATGACCTACGTTTCGGGTCCGGTGAGGTCGCATGAAGGTGTGTGGTATTCGCGGGATTGCCTTAAGTGCAATTACAAACTGTTTTCGTGATTGCGCCGAAGTTACCCCAAAGAAAAAAGGAAAAATCTATCGTGTAGCTACGAACACACTAACTATCGGGGTAGGTAACTACAAGCTCCGAGAATGACAGGAAGGAAATTGCATCCCCATGACCAGTGTTAAACCACCAGTACCTCCACATTCTTAGGTCGTTAACGTGGTGGCTGAATCGATGCGCTATGCGGGTCCATATGCATTTGCGTCAGAGCCTCCCCAGAGGGGGTTAAGACCCCCTGGGAGCAACTTTTTTTTTTGTTGAAGGCATCTGTTTAGTTTTGGTGCGGGTATTTTCTTTCTGGTCCGGTTTCACATAAGCCTTCAGATGTATAGCGGTCTGCGGTTTCTGTGCATCAGACACTCGTGTCCCTCTGAAGTTACGTGCAGCGCCACGTTCCTACCTACAACTACGCGATGCTAGTAGGACTTGGCCCCCGATGAGGAGAAGGCAACTTTTCATGGGGAAAAAAAAAATGGTGTTTTGCCATGTCATGGAACATATATTTCTTTCACTACCTACCTACCAACTACTCCTAAGGGTATACAAGGGGCCCCTGTAAGCATAGCTTTCTACCTCTCTTCGGTGAAGGAAGGTTACCTTTCCTGGTGGGGAGAGGTAACGGCATGTTTGCCCATTTGCTCTAGCGTTTACGGTGCAGGGTCGGGGCCGCCGGTGGGGGTCCGACTAACACAAGCATCGAGTCACCGTGTGCCTCCCGTTTCAGTATTGTCTAAAGCCAACACTCTCCCACACACCATACGCAACCCACTCACACACGTACTCACAACCGTGTTGGCTGAAGACAAATACCAACTGGGGAGAGACGGTTAATGGAGATCTCAATTTTCAGACCACTTGTCACGTCATTTATAACAAACCCAAGGGTCATTTAAACCAAACTTGCCACCAATTCATATAGTGGAGATCATACTAACTAGTACTTACAAAAAAAAACTCGAACAAAAATAAAACAAGGCAAAAGAAAGAAAACAGAAATTAAAAAAAAAAAAAAAAAATTATCTCCAATGCACTTTTCAGGGGTAAGGGGGTTAACCAGGGCTGAAAAGTGGGGATCCCTGTTAACCGCTTATGCACGACCTCCTAAATGCCACTTGCCTGCCTCACCAATTGATCTAGGCCGGCTGGATCGAATTCAATTTTAACGGACATCCCACGTTCTTTTTTTCTATTTTATTTTCATGTGGCCCGATTCAATTTTATTTTCATGTGCCACTGTCCTTTTTTCTATTTTAATGGAGTTGTAGTTGGGGGAGGGAAGGGGGAGAGGAGGGGCAGAGAATGGGAGAGAAAGGGATGGGAAAGGTGGAGAGGAGTAGAAGAGATCAGTAGAAGATGGTGAGTGGGGAGGGGAGGAAAAAAAACTTGAAAGATGGTGGAAGATGAGTGAAGAGAGAGGTAAGAGGAGAGAGTACTGGTAGAGTTAGAAAAAGATGGTGGAGAGGGGAGAGAGAGAGGGGGGCGTGGGAGAGTAGGTTAGTGGGGAGTGATGATATCAAGCTCCTGGTTGGTTTAGAGCAACAAGATCGCCAAGATCCACTGGATCTTGACCTTCAAGATGCTGGCAGCTTACTACTGCAATAAAAAAAATAATATTGAAGTAATCAAGGGTTGACTGAGATCTAGATCAGCCACCCTGATTGTACTGACTCGGACGCGTAGCCTCCTAGCCAAGAGGGTCTTCACTGTTGGCAAACTGCTGGTGCAACAGTACAAAAAATAATAAGCGGCAACATCGAGAGAAGTTTAACAACAGTCGTATTTTTCATCACCACTTCATGACACCCTTCACCACTTCAGGATGCAGCCTGCCTAAACAGGTGGTTTTCAGGGTCTTCGGACCTTTCACCACTTCAGGACCATTCAGGTCTGAAAATCCTGAATGGTCCTGAAGTGGTGACTTGTTTAGGCAGGCTGCATCCTCAAGTGGTGAAGGGTGGTTTTCATGGTCTTCGGACCTTTCACCACTTCAGGACCATTCAGGATTTTCAGACTGCCCAAAACTCTCACTTGACCACTTCAAGACACCCTTCACCACTTCAGGATGCAGCCTGCCTAAACATATGGTTTTCAGGGTCTTCGGACCTTTCACCACTTCAAGACCATTCAAGATTTTCAGACTGCCCAAAACTCTCACTTTAAAATTTTCATTCCTGAATTTTCAGCTACCCGATAATCGTTTGTGGCAGCATCATCATCAACATCTGGGTGTGCTGAGATCTTGATCAACCACCCAGATTGGCCTGTACTGCAACCCCCTAGGCAAGGGGGGTCTTCCAACTCTTCAGCAAGCTGCCACGTGGCACTGCAAATGGCCACATGCGCAGGCAGCAACAACCACGTTACCTCCGGCGCCAGTGG
>BFEA01000124.1:515152-533442 GCA_003427395.1 Chara braunii
TCGAGTAGACCGGCATACTGGTCGAAACGATGACTTTGGACGAGACAGAGACTTTTGGCGGAACAGGGGTTCTGGAATCGGGCCTGGATTTGCGAATGCGTTGGGATTAAGGATAGGCTTTAGACGAGCCGGAACTTAAGCCTGGGACCTTGTGTTCAGGCAGGGCTACCTGACCGAACTGGACAATTGAAGACAAGCAAGGACAATTGAAATTCGATCTGAAAGCTTCAGATAGTTACGAACGCCTAAGGACCGTCGGGGATTGGTTGGGATACTGGAATCAGGCAGAGGTTTGTGAGGAGGACTGGTGCCCATGGTCAAGCTAGATCTGGAACTGTGGCCCCAGTGGGCCCGAGAGTCAGACTCCAATACAGAGAGTTCGAGCGCAGTCCCCTGGGATCAGCGAGCACGTTACCGACGACACCCCATTAGACGAAGAATCCGTTCCAGACTGTTAGTGAGATCGGTCGAGACTCAAACTGATTTTCCTGTTTTGGATATTGGACCTGTTTCAGGGACTGGCACAAGCACAACATACCCTATTATTTTAGACTAGATGGAAATACATATATTGTTTCTTCCGAATGTTGGTTCGTGAGTCTCTCACCGACACGTCTCCAATTGACTTCAACGGTTATTGTGTGGATCTGGACTAACCCGGTGTTCTTGCAGGTTACAGGAGCCCCGACCGACCCTCCTGTGGGTGACAGACACGGCGCGAGATATAGTGTCGGATCGGCGTGCCGACAGAGCACTTCTACGGCCGACAACGTTTGCCCTATCTTTGAAGGTCGGGGCCTTTCCTTTATGAGCAACTGGCTTGGCGAGAGCAAATCGTTTCCGGTTTGCCTTGCAATGCTGCAACATGTATTTGTTGGCTTGTTCTGATATGGATAGTAGGTGCCCGATAGGCAACGGAATCCGGTTGTCTTGAGCTCAGACGATATCCAAAACATCAATCTCCCCAGTGACGAAGGTAGGACCACCTGACTCCATTTCTCCTGGAGAAGGTCTCCATTCATCTATCCCTCGTTGTTCGTTTGCGGGCCGAATGGTCCCGATCATTCCTAACCCTGGATAACCCAATGTGATGTATTGGTCAAGTGGAATAAGTTTCGCGGCTTCCTCAATAGTGGCTACCGCACTTCCCCCCCCTTCCATCTCTTCAATCATCATGCCTACCCTCCCTGGTCCATTAGCTATCGGCGCTGCCGCCACCGGGGCGGCTCTAACTCGAGCTTGTACCGGTCGGTACGGGCAGTCTCAGGCTATGTGGCCCGACTGATGACATGTGTAACAAAAGTTTGGATTGGTCGTCGCTCTGTCCATGGCCTGAGGGGGGCAATTCCTTGCGGTGCCGGTGCGGCCCTAACGACAATGGGACGCATTAATCTCATAAATGATTCGATCCAAGCATTGTGCTCTCGTTGTTCCTTCTTACTTTCCTGCATTAAGTTCACCAGCCTTCGAGTTAGTTCCAATATCGCGTTAGATTCGCTTGGCTTTACATGAGGATCTGGGGATGGCGAAGGTGAAACCATTACGGGCAGTCTTGTGGTTGTGTCAGGCATCGGTCCCTTAGCTACAACCTGCTCTAACTTGAAGTAAGTGACTGGGCTAGAGATGAAACCCATATTCTCAATTTGTTTTGAAGCGCAGCCAGCTTGGCTTTCGCCTTGGCCAGCTCCGAGGAGTCTTCCTCCTTAGCGTGGTCCTCCCCTTTTAGGAAACTAGCGGCAAACTTCCTCTCCATCTCTTCCACCCCATCCATAATCTGTTGCATAGTGTGATTGATGGGGGAAAACTGCTTTCATAGTTTCGCCCTCATTGCCCGACTGCGAATCCCATCGATGAACAAACCTCTTCCGACCTTCTCGTCCCTCTTGGATTTGACAAACAGTCTGTAAAACCTGCTACGATATTCTGTGACTGACTCGAGGGGCTTCTGAACCCGATCTTTGATCATAAAGAAGGCCTGCTCAGGGTGGATCTAGTCGAATATGTTCAAGAAGTCCCTCTCGAAGGTCGGGAGATCTATCCAGACGTAAATGTTGAACCAGTGGTGTGCATCCCCTCCCAATCAAGTGGGCATATTGATCCTGGCTTTTTCGTTGTCGTATGGTTGTGCACGTAGTGTGGCCAGCCATGCCCCGACCAGGTGATACGCAGGGTCAAAGAGATACAAATCGGGTGGAGCCGCAGGTGCCCGAACTCGGATTGGTGGCGCGGGGATAGGTGCCCCGCCTAGTTGTACATTAACGTTTTGCGCTTGATTAGCGTTCATACTGGCGGCCTGTCGACCAGCCGATGTGCTCCTAGTTACTATAGGATGTGTCACGGCATGTTCCACTGTCTAGGCTGGCCTTTATTTGCCAGATCGCTTGTGCGACTTACCTACTCGGTAGTACTCGCTACTCTGTGAGCTCGCCACGTGTCGGCTCCGATACCAACCTCACGCCCAGCGCGACTTCCTGATCGGAGTGAGATGGGGGACCCGGACCCGGAAGTGCGAAAAGGGGGTGTGCCAAGGATTTTAGGAAAGTGGGGGTGGAGTTCTAGGTCGGAACTGAGATCTCCTGTGGTGAGTTTTAGGGGCAGTTGTGCAAGATGGTAGGCACAAGGCGCGTCTGACCTTTACGTCGTGGAAAATGGAGTTACCATCTTCGCTGGCTCCGTCGCCGGGGGCAGATGTGAATTTGGTGGACCGGCGTAACGCGATGCGTGTCCCAATGCCTGAACAGTTGTTGGCGTCGCTCGTAGCAAGCCTCAGAATCCGACGAGGCTGGCCTCATACGGAGGCTGTGCGCGATTTGCTCGGCTTCCGTTCGATTTCGTCGGATAAATCCCGAGGCTCGATACACATGGTCTTGCTGGCACTCCGCGCACGACGTGCGAGGCCAGTAGCGAGCTATGAAATTCCACGGTACTACTGTGAGATGATGATACGGAAGGAGAAGATTGAAAGGAGGGAAATCGGTATTGATAGTGACGAAACCCGGAGATATATAATATTGGGTATTACTGGTGTTGGGATAGTCCGGAATCCTAGGATCCCTGCCTATAGCCCACTGAAAGTCCCCCTTATACAGTCGATCGTTTTCAGTTTGACATGGATATTCAAGATTTCTCAGGTTCCCCCGTCGTTCAAGTTGTTCCCTCTCCCAGTATTCGCGGTATTTCAGATCCCATAAGCTCTCACGATCAGTGACCCAGAAGGGCGCTTCTATAGCCATCTCCTAATTGGCGGACACACATTTCTTATGGTGAAGCAAGGTCGAGGTCGACTCATGCACACGCGCGCGTATATCGCGATTCCACTTTTTGGATCGTTGTCATACGCGGGTGCGCGCATGAGCGCGAATGGCTTGGATCTTGTCCTCCCGCGTCGGCGGGTCCGTGGTGAGCGGTCCTGTTGGCGTATCGATACTATCCCTCATGCATGCAACTACCCTTTTTGCAGACATCGTCATTCCGGGTGAGATCCAACCATTACACACATATCCATGCCATTGGTTAACGAAAGTCTTAGAAAGGAAAAAGAGCAACCGCTCCTGCGTCGAGGACCAACACATCACAACATACACCAAAATCAAGGGCCGACAATCGAACAAAACATGCATGATGAGCATATCCAACCAGATCCTGAGTTATCGCGCAGCGCAGATGGATACTAGAAAGTGACGAAATTTGGATTATCACCACTGAGCAAAACAAAGAAAATGGGAAACTCAAGAGACCACTTGAGAAGGGGTGGGGAAGGGCGCAAGTTCATTCGACAACACACAAGAAACAAAAAATCCACGGCGAACCACAGGGACATCCGAAATTGCCGCAACAAAATTGGCCAATGTTGGAATAAAAAATTATACGAAAGGTTGGAAGAAAGACACCATCCCACACACATCTTCTCTCTCGCTCTCTCCTTCTCTCTCCACACCACTCCCGATGCAGGCAGTCCGTCGCGTCACATCAACAGAGAGTTCTCACCCCGCTTGGTCCAACTATGCAAGTCAGGTTCGCCCGTGCGCCACAGTCCGTCGCGGCCCACACGTCAACCCCGCATACTCAGCACCAGCTCGTCGGATCACCCAACTCTCTCATCTACTCACCTCCTAATATGACTCGTTAGCCGATCCTCACTGACCACGCTAACTCCAAAATTTCATAGAGAGCAAACTAATCGTGTGAAATTGATAACGTGCATGCTTGCGCGAGAAACCCGGGATTATGCCTAAGTGAGAGGAAGGGAAAGAGAAGGAAGTGCCTATGTCTGCATGACCAAGCCGCAGCATGGGGGACGCAGCCATACTCCACGCATCGATCTGGTCATGCAGTCGCTCAGGCCAATTAGAATGGAGGACGAGGTATGCACAATAGCGAGGGAGAAGGCGGAAAAACACGAGAGAATCAAGAAGGAGTATGGTTACAATCGTGTCCGCCAAAAATTACAGTTACACACAGGATTAAGGGCGCGATACAATCAGAGTCAAGTCCCCACTGCGGTGAGAGGTGCGCAAGCAAGAAGCGCGGCGCAACAAGATTTCAGAGTACCTAAATTCCTATTATAAATCCTATTTGCAAAAAGAAATTCGAAAAAGACAGAAAAATAATTCTGAGACCTCGTGGGGGCTCCACATCAATTGTAAATTTGAAAAACGATATTCCCGCGCGTTCAGCTCCGATCGCGCCAAAATTCTCATCTCCCACATCAGAACAAGAAATAAGTTATGACAACCGTTATTTATCGCGCTCGCTAATGCGCGGTCACCCAATCGTCTGCGTAGGACTTTCTCGGCCCCGGTCCCGAAAGCCAAAAAGAAAGAAGCGAGGGTATCCATGCAACTTGCCCAGCCAACCCATACCCATGCACTCCACCCGACCAACCAGTCCCCAACCCCCGAAGCCGCTTTGCGCAAAAAGTCGTGCGATTACAGAAAATAGTTCGTCAAAAGAGCACTTTTTTTTTTTTTTTAGCACTGAATGAAATATTTTTTTGCGTTTATTTTTCCTATTTCACGCTGCAACCCACCTGTCCCCCACCTGTCACACACTCGTCACACTAATCCACATACATGGCTAGTGGAATGGGCCTAGTTAGACACTCCTTACGAGTTCCTTGAACCAGAAGGACTCGTAAGGAAATTTTGCGGTGTCGTTCCACACATCCTTGGGGACGTCCCCCGAGGACGTTTCCTTGTCGCCTGCTCGTGGCCATTTTCATATGAAGATATGCGGCTGCGGGTGGGGGTGTCCATGATCCAGTGTCCGGTGTCCGTGTGAAGACGGCGTAGTCGAGCGACGTCCGGTGGAAACGGGCATGAGGCAGGCCACGAAAAAAAAAAAAAAAGGGGGACCTCTACGTTTGAAATCAAAAAATTGAAGTACAGCTGTGGTGACGATGACGACGTTCGGCTTGCAGCACGCAGATGGTGCAGGGATGAATCGGCCTGAGCGGTGGCGTCCCTTCCGCCCACCTCCTGGTCAGTGTATGTGCGTGCACCGGGTACGTCCATCACCGTCGAGCTTCTCCTCCACATCGTCTGCGCCGTCACACACTATTTCGCCAAGGGACGACATCCACGGAAAGAAAAGACGTCATCCCTATGGAGGTGGTGGTGATGGAGGGAAGCCGAGAGGACGAACGTCCGTTGTTGACACCGCTTGAGTGAGCAGCCATGGCGGCGGTCGTGTCAACCGTTATTCTTCGTTGTTAGTAGGAGGAGGACACTGGGACGAATGAAGGAGCAGTTGCACGCGCGTAGAAGAAGGACGCTGATGCAAGCCGCGGGTGACGGCCCCGACCACGTGGCAACTTCGGAGGTTGTCATTGAGCTGAGCTACACGTTGGGTTGCGACATCATTCCACGAGCCACACCGAGGTGGTGCATCAAACGCAAGACGGGAGGGACGTGGGAAGACCTCCCACAATGCGACAATCCCACTGATAACTACTTCAGCGAGAAGCAGCACAGCGCCGAGGAGCAGCATAGGGCCGAGGAGCAGCACAGGGAGCTTGCGGTGTGACGCCCAATCTTACGCCCAGCGCAACTTCCTGATCGGAGTGGGATGGGGGCCCGGAAGTGCAAAAAATGGGGTGTTCCAAGGATTTTGGGAAAATGGGGGTGGAGTCCCAGGTCGAAACTGAGATGTCCTGTGGCAAGTTTTAGGGACAACGGTGCAAATGGTGCGCACGGATCGTATCTGGCGTCTCTGCCTTCGGGGAAGGGACTTATAGTTTTTGCCAGTGGCGTCGCCACGGTTAGTCGCTTGCCCGACGGTCGTGCTGTTGTCGGCGTTGCTCGTAACAAGCTTCGGAATCCGACGAGGCGGACCGGAAGCGGAGGTGGTGCAACCGGTGCTCTACTTCGGTTCGAGTTCGGCGGACAAATCCCGAAGCTTGGCGTGTCTGGTACCACCGACAATCCTCACACGGTGGACGAGGCCAATAGCGAGCTATGGAATTCCACGGTACCACCGTGAGCTGGTGATATGGGAGGAGGATGTGAAAGGGAGGGAAACAGGTAGTGATAACGACGAAGCCCGGGGATATTTAGTATTGGGTGTTGTCCGTATCCGGGTAGTCTGGCCCGCTCGGGTTGAAGGTTATAGCCCAGTGGAAATCCCACGCGCACAATCGGTCGTTCTCCGTCAAACATGGGAATTCCTGGTTTCTCAAGTTCCCCCGTCGTCTTAGTTGTTCGCCTTCCTTGTACTCGCGGTGCTCTGGATCCCTCAGTCTTTCACAATCGGTGATCCAAAAGGGACTTTCCTCGGCCATATCTGGTTAACGGGTTCGATTCCAACATCGTTTCAATAAGTTCTGGGTCGATTCATGCAGATGCGCACGTCACGCCTGAGCGGGATCCCAATGTCGCGATAACGATCGTATCCTACATGCAACTATCCTACTCATGCTAGGTAGAGGGAGATTCACATGTTTCATTCGTATCCATACCATCCATGTGACGAAAAGGAGAGAAAAGAAACAAAAAGAACTCAGACATTCATAGCGGGTGCTTCGAATCAGGTGCAGATAGAGGAGGGAATTAGACAAGCATCGCAAAACAAGATCGGGAATCCGAAAAGGTCTTTAATGAAGAAGAGTTCACACCCATTCATGCATTCATACGAGGCAAAAAGGCAACAACGAAAATCCGAGACGATTTACAAAAGATGGTCGCGATATTATCGACCATATCCGGATCCAAAATTATAGAGATGACAAAGGAAAAGAAAGGAACAACAAAGAAAGAACCTTATCCCGCACCCACACAACTGCTCTCTCTCTCTCTCTCTCTCTCTCTCTCTCTCTCTCTCTCTCTCTCTCTCTCTCTCTCTCTCTCCGCACTCCTGATGCAAGCAGTCCGTCGCCTCGCATCAACACATAGTTGTCACACCGCTTGGTTCGAGCATGCATGCCAGGTTCGCCCGTGCGCCACAGTTCGTCGTGGCCCCGCACACCCGACACCAACTCGTCGGATCGCCCAACTCTCTCACTCACTCACCTTCCAAAACTTGCTTGCTTAGCCTATCCTCACTGATCGCGCTAACCTCAAAATTCTTAGAGAGAGAACTAATCGCGCTTGCGAAATTTATAGCATGCATGCCTGCGTGAAAGGTATGGGATTAAGCTCAGGTGGACAAAAAGGAGAAGAGAGGAAGTGCCTACGTCTGCATGGTCAGGCCGAGACGTGGGGGATGTAACCACATTCCACGCATCGATCCGGTCATGCAGACGCTCCGGCCAATTAGAACAGAGCACTTAAGGCGAGGGAGAAGGCGAAGGCGGACAAACACGGGGAAATCAAGAAAGAAGAAAGATAGAGTTACAATCGCGCCCGCCAAAAACGACAGCTGCACAAGATTAAGGGCGAGATCCAGTCAGAGTCCAGTTCTCAGCGCAAAAAGATGCGCGCAAGCGCGGCGCAACAAAATTAAGCGCTCCTAAATTCCTAGCCTAAGTGACTGTCCTAATTGCAAAAAGGAAATTCCGAAAAAGAGAAGAATAATTTCGCGAGCCCATGGGGGCTCGATATCACTTGAAAATTCGAAAACAATATTCCCGCGCGATGATCGCACCAAAAATCCCTAGTGCTCATAACAGAACAAGAAAGAAGCTATGGTACAGTTATTTCTTGCGCCCATCATGGCGTGACCACCCAACCATTGGTACGGGATTTTCCCGACATCGATCCGACAACTACCAACAGAAAACGAAAAGAAACGAGGGCATCCATGCAACTAGCCCGCCCGACCCATCTTTCCACAACTCACCCCTTTGACCCGTCGTATTTCCTCAAGCAAGCTGCGCGTAGAAAGTCGCGCGATTACAGAAAATAGTTCATCACAGCGGTACAGGTCAGCCATGAACTGCACGGTGGAGAGGGCAGCAATGGGCACACGACGACGGAGAAGGAAAGAGTCTTATCGGGCGTGCAACATGTGACAACATGAGTGGGAATACGACGCTCATGAAGAAACCACTTCTGTAGATGGACTGAAGGCGCCCCCGGGAAAAAAGATAAATTCCAACCATTGATGCCGGCCGAAAATGCCGCCGCCACCAACAGTAGCTGTTTGGGGGCGTTGTGGGACTACGCATACGTTCCTCAAGCACGTGAGACCGCATGATGCCGGTCGAAAACGACGATGCCACCCAATGGAAGCCCACCGCCAACAGTAGCCATTGGGGGCCGTTGGGGGACTACGCAGACATTGGAGGGCGGGGATGTCCGTGCTAACGCCGCTGGACCACATCTGGACCACCCAAGAACTAAAACTCTCCGTCGACGCATGTCTTCGCCACTCCGTGAATCAGGGTTCCTTGAGCTCCAAGGGACCTCGTGAGGTCCCTTGGAGATAAGGAAATGTTGGCTCACGAGGTCCCTTGGAGATAAGGAAATGTTGGCTGGGGCCACAAGGATGCCACAAGGAATTTTCCCTGTGACGTTTTCACATTTCTTTTCAAATTCTTTTTCAATCTCGTCCCCAAGGACAGGTGGAACCAGAGCGTCGACCGACAAGTCCAAGAGCCCTTCGAAATTTTAATACATGGGGGTTGCGACTTCGCTTCGGTCCGCGCAGAGCGCTCTGCCAAGCGGTACCGGGTTGGCAAGACCCGAGTTGCCGTCCTGGGCGCTACCAACGTGATAGCGTCCGGGAGTCTTCTCACCACGCACCCTCCTTGAAGGGTGGATATGGCGATATACTAGCCATAGGCGTAGTTTGACAGGCAGAGGAAGCAGCCTCCCGGCACGGTAGGGAGAAGTCAAGTAGGGAAGGTGCGCAAAAGAGAAGGAGATCAGAGAAGGTAGGGAAGGATTGGAGTAGAGATGGAATCAAACCCCGGAGGGGGGGGCACAGGGAGGTCCCCTCCGGTTGTCCCCTCGATGGAGAGGGACTATTGGGAGGATGAAGACAGGATACGGGTTCTGCTGCAGCTATGTTTCAACGATGGTGTGTATCTGACAGAAATAGACCCAGGAGAGATGAGAGTGGAGGGGAGAGAGGTGAGATTCAAGTTGAACACATGCTTGGACGAAATAAAAGTTAAGTAGCTTAAAGAGCGCACCGTTACTGTCGTCTACAAGGACGCGGCACGTTTCCTTCCGAAGAACATTAAAGATGATCTGGTTAGAGCGTTCGAGGATGGATGGGTGCTGGGGAATGAAAGTCTGGGCGGCGACAAGAGGAGGGGAAGGATAAAAATAGAAGGGCCTCGTGTGGCATCGTACGTAGCGAAAACAAGAATAGCGGCTCAATTTATGATTTCAAAAGGACAGGTCAAGGTTTTGCTGGGAACGGAGATGTATAAAATGGTTTTCAAGCTGTGGATGACCAAAGCGGAATTCCGAGAATTAAGAAGGCAGGAGGACGAAAGCGTTTTTTGGGTGATCGCGTTGCAAATTCCTCTAGATGTTATGCCATTTATCTATGCTCAAATCGAGAAGGCAATTGGCAAAATCGTATCGGCTCATCCAACAGATGCAGATCCATTGAGGCCGGCTCTTGTCAACGCGAAGTTCGACCTGGTTCCGGAGTCAAGAGCGAACATGAAGGATGTCCTCTGGATTGAAACTTCGAACGGGGACACTCTAGAAGTCCGCTTAGCCTCCTCGGGTACTCCGAAGTGCAAAAATTGTAGACAATTCTTTCACACGGAGGAAGAGTGCAGAAGAGGGCCCAAATCTCGGAATCAAGGAACAACAGCGAGAGCGACCACGTCTTTAAGTCAAGCCCAAGGACTTCAGCATCAGCCAACGGCAAGTTCAAGGAGCGCAGCTCTTCCTCAGGGTAGCTATCGGGGACCGATGGGTCCAAGACCATTGACTCAGATGCCTCTACCAGGTGGATTGCAAGGAGGAGCGATGAGAAGTAATCCAACGTTTTCTCCAGGACCAGGGGGTGCCGGTCAGAGTGGCCTCATGGGAGTCCCGACATCGGGTTCCCTCCAGCATCTCGGAGGAGGCGGCGGGAGCGCACCTCCGTTTGGTATGATCCCCGTAGGACAGGTGTCGACGGGACAACAAAACTGGGCTCAACCTGGTTTAACCCTAGATTGGTTGCTGTCGAGTGGATACCTGCCTGATCCATGGCTAGGGGCATCATAGGGTTTAAACAGTTTGGGCGGAGCTGTTCAAGGGAACGCATCAGGACAACAAGGTGTCCCAACCCTGAATCTGTCCCAACAAGCGGGAAATTTCGGAGTCGGAGGCGGCAGTGTTGGGAATCCAGGTCCCCAGCCCCAGCCCCAAGGGGGTATTGGGATCGGGATCGGGAATCAAGGCCACCTGGGAGAAAGCTCGAGGGGAGGTGGAGATATCGGGGGAACGATTGGCGGGATGGGTGGGGATAATACCCCGACTCGGTCAAGGGGAAGAGGACCGGGGAAACAACGACGCCTTAGTCTAACTTCACAACCGGAGTTAACACCGGAGCAGTCAAGAAATTCAAGGACCTGAAGAGAGGATTCGGAGAGGTCGATTGGATAGGTGATTGGGACAGTGACACCTGGCAGTAAAACAACGCGGGACAGAAGATTGGCAGCGGCGGCTCGCCCACAAGGAACGGAGATGCCTCAGTATCTCCTGCCTCTGCTCTGTACGGCGGTCCGCAACGCTCTTTGGGTGATCTCGTGGCAGAAGGGACCAGGCCCACTTAACCTCTTTGCACAGGCAGTCTCGGATCTGCCCTCGCTTGGGACAATAGAGGAATGCATCAGGACGCTGTATTTGGGTGCAGTCCCAGCACGGGTGATCTCTGACATCCCTATGCCGAGGGTCCTATTCGGCTTGACAGATGGCAAGGTGAAATTTTATATTCCGATTATCGATGCGAGATTAACGGAGGAGAAGGTATCAGAGTTGGAAGCCTTAGACCTCCGCCTGATACCGATGACCCTTTTCGCAGATTGCAAGAAGCAGGAGTTAAGTCGCCTTGTAATCTCTCTGCTGATGATAACTGCTGATGCGATAGCCGAGCTGAAGATTCGATCAACAGAAAAATTTTCCAGAATTAAATAATCATTCTAGAGTAAAATTACATTCTAAATTTCAAATTTTCATTCCATCTTAAAAAATGTCATTCTAATTTTAAAATTTTTCGTCTTACTTGAAAATTTTCCTTCCAAGAATGAAGTATCCCTTCTTATATTTGAACTGCATCCTAGAGATGGAATGAAAGTCTGGATGAGTTCATGAAATATTTTAATTGGACCGTCATTCTAAGTAAGGATTTCGAGTCATAAATATGTTAATCCAATCTAAATTAGAAGATATTTGTTGTAGTAGTATGAAAGTCTAATTAAAACATTTCATAAACTCGTCCAGACTTTCATTCCATCTTGAACAAATAGATGTAGTTGGAAGGAAAAACTCATATTTGGACGGAAACTTATCAAATTAAATTGAAAATTTTAGAATTTCACAAACATTGGAATGATAATTTATAAATAAGAAGGATTTGTTTTTTATGGAATGTTTTTTCAACTTTCATTTCTCGTGGGAATTTTTCTGTTGATTGCCGAAGGAGAAGAGACTCGACTCCAAGTTTGTCCACTAGGCGCTAACCCAGATGTGGTTAGGGGGAGTGGCAGCCACGTCAGCCCAGATGCAGTCTGCACAGGGCAGGAGCGACAAGAATGGTTAGATACCGGATAGTTTCATGGTACGTGCAGGGATTTGGTGACACCTCGGGGAGGGATAAGAGAACGAGAGTGAAATTTTGGTTACACAAGAACAAGGTGTCAATAGCGTGTCTCCAAGAGACGAAACTCTGTCAAGAGAAGCTCCAAGCCCTTGGTAGTTGGTGGGACGGCCCACAGGTGTGGTCTGCGGCGAAGGGTTCGAGAGGAGGGGTTGGGATCTTAGTACACAGAGACTTAGGTCCGGACATAGTCGATTATTACGCAGACCTCTGGGGTCGCACATGGGTGGTATTTAGACAGGACGTCCTCACGTGGGCAGTTATTTCAATTTACGCGCTAGTCAATAGGAGTGAACGAGTGACATTTTTTAAAGACTTGAGACTCGTCTTACCAGATGTGGACAACGTGGTTATCGATGGAGACTTCAACACTTCGCTGGATCCAACAACGAATCCGCAAACAGAGGTTCGAGGGATACCCTGGCACTGGTCGACCTGATGGAAGACTTGGAGCTATAGGATTCCTTTCGATTCGTGCACCCAACTGATCACGGTTTCACTTGGTTCTCTCATCGAGGACGGGGCCGGAGATTGGATTATTTATTGACCGCCGGTAAACTCAAAGAAGGTCTGGTCAGAGTGGAGGCTGTTAATAACCCGATATCCGACCACAAACCTGTTCTGGGTGTTTTCAATCTCGGTTCAGAGAACATTTGTGGTCGAGGATATTTCAAGCTGAATATAGCTAATTTGAAGGTAGAAGGGCTGAACGATTGGACGCGGGAGTTCTGGGTACGTTGGGAAAATCAAAAGGGGAACTTCTCCTCCCTGTCGGAATGGTGGGAAGGAGGAACGCGAATCGTTTCCAGTGTACTGAACTATTTTTCCATGATCCTAGCGCTGCAAAGGAACAAGGAAGAGAAGAGGTGTTAGAAAAGAGTACTAGAGGCAGAAGAGAGGATGAAGGAATACCCCATCTATGAACTGATGTGGGGAAAGGAGAGAGCTCGGAGACTGGCGGAATGGGACATGCTACAGCAAAAGAAATCAGAGGAGTGGTCGGAGAGATTGAAGGTCAAGGGTTTGGAGGTGTACGACAGAATGACAAGAGAAACCTTCCAACGGTTGATGCCTGCAAGATCAGCCCCCTCTATGAAGGAACTCAGACACCCGTTTGAGCAAGATGAGCCAATGGCAGTCTCCCCGTCAGACTTACGCGGTTATGCGGTCCTTTACTATCGTGATATTTTGACGTCCAGGAGAGTGGAAGAGGGTCCAAATTCAGACTTATCAGCCGATTCACCTCACTGGGAGAACACAACAGTCAGATTGTGTCCCCAGGGCCGTTTGGATCTCGACCGACCGATCACCAAAGTTGAAGCAGAGGAGCTGGTCGAGGTTTACAATGAGGTTCAGTTAGGAGGGAGGCTACCGACAAGTTCATGCAAGGGCATTATTTCCCTAATTTTCAAGAAGGGAGACACGAGTGAAATCCGAAATTGGAGGCCGATCTCCCTATTGAACGTCTCGTACAAGATCCTTGCAAAGGTTCTAGCCAGAAGGCTTGGAAGGTACTTACCGTCGCTAGTGGCAGCAGATTAAGCAGCGTTTGTCAGAGGAAGGTCGATCCACGAGAACATTGTGACGGCGATTGAAATCTTGGAAGTGGTTAACTTAGACATGGCGGTCCTCCTCCTGGACATGGAGAAGGCCTACGACCGCGTGAACTGGTCTTATGTGCTAACCACCCTGAGATGGATGGGTTTTGGCAAAGTGTTATGTTCCTGGGTTATTGCGCTGTACTCCATGTCCACGGCCTTAGTTATGGTGAATGGCCACATTTCACCAGAATTCAAGTTGACGCGGTCGCTCCGTCAGGGGTGTTCGCTGGCGCCACTCCTGTTTGTTGTGCACCTGGAAGTACCATTGAACAACATAAGGGCGCATAACAGCATAGTTGGTGTGGAGTTGGGTCATCAATCCTGTAGAGTGAAGGCACTTGCGGACAACCTTTTTGCAGTAACGGAGAACACAGTGGAGTCAATGACAGAACTGCGGCAGTGCCTTAGCCAATACGAAGTCCTCACAGAAGTGGCTATAAACTGGTCGAAATCTGTTTACTTCCTACCAAGTCAACGCTCACCGGCGGTAGATTGGGGCATGAAGAGAGTGCAACAGCACGACTCGGAACGCTTCTTGGGCGTTCAAGTGGCTTTATTGTCCTGCATTACAAGACAAGAGGATATCTTACAAAGCAAGGTTTTGTAGAGGATGAGTACGTGGGGTAAAGCCCCTCACCTGTCCCTTATAGGAAGGGCACTGGTGATCAACGCGGCGCTCTTTGCCTTGCTTACCTTTGTGGGAAATGTAAGGCCTCTGGGGAAGAAGTCGCTGGCAGTGGTCAGACGGAAGGCGGCCAGATTCGTGTGGAATCCATACGCAGAGGAAGGAGACAATGTGATGTCTAAAGTAGCTTGAGACCTGATCTGTGTCCCTAGTAGAACGGAGGGTGGCCTAGGATTGACTGACCCGGGGCGGAGAAACGTAGCTATGCTTGCTCAGTGGGTGGTTCGCGCCATCGGTATGGACAAAGATCCGCATTGGGTTCTCCTGAGAGAACAGATCATGAGTAAGGAATGGAATCTTCAAAGACCTTCTGACGTGTGGGTATGTGTTTGGATAGACTCTTACCTGAGGAGGAGGATCAGTTCAGAGTTTTGGCAGGCCGTGCTTCAAGCCTGGCGGAAAGTCAAACCGGACCAATGCTATTCCCCTAAAACAAAAGAGCAAGTCCTCTCTCAAATCATCTTTGAAAATCAGCATATTAGAGATCAGAATGGTGGGATGCTGATGGCCAACTCATCCTCCGGGAGTTTTGGAAGAGTCTGGGTGGAGCACAGAGTCACAAGGCTGAGAGACCTGTGGAACCCTCTCACGGGATCCTGGCTTCGAGATGATGATCTGGAGGAAAAACTGAGACCCACTAAGTTTATTAAGGAAAGGAAAAGGCAGGTCTTGGAGGCCATCCCGTAAGAATGGCACGATATTCTAGACCCAGCGCAGGTGGACCCGGTTGGTACCTGGTTTGAGACAACGCCGGACGAGGGAGGCAGATCCTTTCTGAAGCTGGTGGAAATCTCAGATGTCGATGGTCGGAAGTTTCAGCAATGGCCCGGAGGGAGCTTTGGTTCAACAAGAAGATGAGGAGGATCTGATCAGAGATCCATGAGGTAAGAGTCAGGGAATCGGTGGACGAGGGAGGAAACTGGAAAGCAGCCCTGTGGAACCAGGGGCAGCCTATCGCGGAGCTGAGAGCAGACCCGGACCAATGGGGTTGGAGGGGAAGAGGTCCGAAGGGAGATACCCTTCTGTTGGACGAGTATACATTGAAGCTCGCGTACGAGGTACAGATGCCGTATAAGATCCCACTGCAAGTTGCCACGGAGAGATGGCAACGAGTCCTTCCGGAGGAGACGGATCAGATCTGTAGGGTCTTACCGAGATGCTGGGAGCAGCTTGCGCTCGCACCAAACACCAGAGCGGCAATGTTGCTCTGGTTGGAGTCGTTGCTGGCAACCCCCTCGGCAGTGACTTTGATAAGCAGAGGCTGCAGAATCGAGGCGCAATGCAGAAGATGTCTATGGTCGTTTGAGTCTACCACTCATATCTGGTGGGACTGTCCGGCTTCCAGGCGTATATGGGAATGGTGGGATAAGGAGTGGAGCGCCTGGACGGGCGGGCTGTTACCATGGGATCGGAGGTGGGTGTTGTTGGGTGGAATCCCGGAGAATCTGTGTTTGGAGAAGGGCTGGGGATATGTGGCACAGGCAGCCCGAGCCGTGGGTTTCTGGGTCATATGGAAAGAGAGGAACCAGGCTCAGTTCGAGGGAAAAATCATGTCGGACCCTGAAATCAAGCGCACCTTCAAAACAGAACTCAGGAGGATGATCCAGGCGGACTGGAGGAGGAAAACGCCTACAGACAGCGGGCGGGGGGCTGGTTCGTTATGGTTCAGGCAAACCTGGGCTCTGGATGGGAAACTGGTGGTGGTCACAGAGCATGGGAAATTACAGTTCTTGGACTCAGTCTGGTTAATTAGTTAGTTAGTTGTAGGAGCTAGGTGGGAAACCAGGACACTCGGTTTTTATCCTTAGTAGGAGGCAGAAGGGAAGCGGGGTAGTGAGTGTCCAGAAGTAGATGGAACCGCTGTAGGTTCCAACCACCGTGTAGGTGGCGGAAGACTTAGTGGTTAGGCTAGAAGTAGAAGTAGGCTCTTTAGATAAGAAGGGGCGATGTAGAGGGGAATGTAGGATGCTAGTTGTGAGAAGGAATGAGGCTATGAATGTTGCTCTTTGTTTTTGCTTGGTTGATTTTGCACTTGTATGTGGTTTGTTGTTTGTAATTTCAGGCATGTTTTATTATAGAAAAATGGAAACCTTGTTAAAAATAATTGTTTGTGTGTGGATTTTTTGAGGTGTTTTTTTTGTTGCATGGTTGTTTTCGGTATGTTTGTTTATAAGAGTTGTTGAGCTTGATGCTCACTGAACAATTGCTGGTTCTTTTCCAGCGGTCCAGGCTCGAGTCGATCCGGGTTGTTTGTAAGGATTCCCGGCCTCAAATTTGGCTTTTTAATGGAATTCTATCTTTTTCCCAAAAAAAAGAAAAAAAGAAAAAAAAGAAAAAAGAAAAAAAAGAAAAAAGAAAAAAAAGAACCGGAGCGTCCTTGTGGATGTCATGTCCCCGAGGAGTCCGTCCTGGGGCCTGGTCCCACTAGCAGCTGTTTAGTTTAGAAATGTAATACAGTGGGACACGAGTGACACAATTTGGCCATCGGATGTAACAGATCGGACGCCCAGTCATGGGCGTTTTAGAAGAATGCAATAAAATGTTAAAGAAAATTCAAAGAAAGGCAACAAACAGAAAAGAATAGTCTCTTAACACTGGCAATGCCCACACAATCCTTTTCCCGCCCAAAGGCCCGCAATCTTTGATTTTAGCCTACCAAGCAGTAGGCTAGAAACAAGGACTGCCTCCTGTGTGTGAAGAAAGCTGTGGTTGGTCTGTCAGTCGTCAGATTCAACTGTCAGGTCTCTCTTTACTTTTTCTCTCTCAATGCAAATTTGATATAGCACATCTTTGTCAGGCAGCCCACTAATCTAGCGGCTGCACAAATTTTAGCTTTTCTTTTCTTTGCTGTCCTGGCTGTCACACAACTCCCAAACTGAACTAAACCTCCCTCTAGTGGGTCCAGGCCCCTGGTGTGGCTATGCACAAATGTCAAAAAAAGAGTTTTCTACAGTGGCGTGGCGAGGCCCGAAGAGAGGGGGCGAAAATAGTGAAAGTGAAGCCAAGTGCGGGCATACTCACACTGGGATTTTTTCCACCCAGCTCGGGACGTAAGTGCACTCAGATGCACTCCCTGCGGGCCGTAGGGTCTCCTTCCACTACCGTCAGCTATACAGAATTTCGTATAGGGGCCGTACAGCTGTCAGAGCTGAAAAAATCGTATAATAAATCGTGGCGTCGCTCCACTTCCCACCTGCTATACAAGTCTACAATTCCTTAGTTCACTACAAAATACCCGTACAGCACTACGACGGCAATTTGTCGGCGCGGACTCCAGGTGCTCCATACGATTTCGCCGTAGAATGCCGACCTCCTTCGACCACCCTCCGATTAACGAAGTTGGCAGGCTGGGAACTATACGGGGGCTAGGTCGCACTTGCACGAATTATGAGATAGAGACCGTAGATAGCCGAGATCAACGGGCGAAATCTCCTAATTTGTGAAAGTGGGACCTTGCCCCGGGATCGTATGGTGAAATTGGAGGGCGCCATCTGACGACCAATGGCATACGGTCATTTCCAAAGGTAAATTTCGTACAGTAAGTGGAGCGGTGGGTGTAGCACTATCCGAAATCGTACAGCATGTACTAGTGGAGCGACACCCATAGAATCATACATCCAGAAAAGTCCTGGTGTGAGTACGCCCGCTCTAAGAAAAACGAAAACGGATATAGCTTTTGTTATTTTTATAACGAAAAACAATTGCTGTGGGCTTGATGAGGCCGATCAGTTCCTGAAAAACTGAGAACTAGGGGAGGAGACGTTTGAGCTACGGAGTGAGAGCATATGTGGGCTTGATGA
>BFEA01000124.1:534827-552283 GCA_003427395.1 Chara braunii
GAGAGAGAGAGAGAGAGAGAGAGAGAGAGAGAGAGAGAGAGAGAGAGAGAGAGAGAGAGAGAAAGTTATGTTTGCTCAATTTCTATTCGACTCCGCGAAGTGAGAGTTTAGATCAAGCGCCCGGATTGGGACATTGGAGGATGTTTATGATGAACTGGTTCGGCTGCGGGGAGAATCGATCAAGTCGTATGGTGAGCAGATGGTTCCGCCGCGGCAGCTCCCCGTCGATCGCGCCGCTGTCCTCCGCCCGGAAGGCGGAGAGCTCCTGCTCAGTCCCGTCGTCAACGTCCTTCTCGGGTTGCCCTGCAGCTCCGCGCACCGTGAAGGCTGCCTGGCCTGCCATTGGAATCGACCTGGGCACGACAAACAGCTGCGTCGCCGTCTGGAGCCAGGGCCGCGTAGAGATAATACCCAATAGTCAAGGTCATTCAATTACTCCATCTTGCGTAGCTTTCGCAGAAGACGGCACTACCTTGGTCGGCGACGCTGCCAAGGATCAGGCCACGTGTAATGCCGCCAACACCCTCTTTCAGGTGAAGAGATGGATCGGGCGTCGGTATCGGGACGTGACGACCAATCATGCTCTGCGGCTTTGGCCCTACAAGCTTGTTTGCGAATCCGACGGCGGGGGATTCATGATCGAGGTGGAGACTAAGAATGGGCGGGAAACCTACTTCCCTGAGGAGATTTCGGCGAAGATTCTCGAGGAGTTGAAGGTGATATCTGAAGCTTATCTTGACTGCGATGTCAAGAACGCGGTCATCTCTGTTCCCGCCAATTTCACGCAATCACAGAAGGCGGCTACGAGGGCGGCTGCTCGTCTTGCAGGACTGAATGTAATCCGATTAATCACCGAACCTTCGGCAGCTGCCCTCGCTTACGCGATGCGCAGCAACGCCTTAGCTGGCGGCTGTGGCTATGGAGCAAGAGAGAGAGGGAGAGGGAGAGGGAGAGGAGGGAGAAGATCGGTGGGTGATCGGATATCAGAGGATACGAACATCCTGAAGATTGCCGATCAGGCGAAGCTGGTTATGATCATCGATTGGGGTGGGGGCACTCTTGATGTGTCTATTATGAGGGTAGACAACCGGGAGTTCACGGTGGTGGGCGTCGCCGGCGACACATGTCTTGGCGGTCAGGATATTGACGACGCGATGATGATGTACTTTGCGGATCAAATCAATGCCGTCCATGGTGTGGAAATCTACGACGACCCGAGGACGATGAGGAGGTTAAGGAGCTACTGTGAGCAGATGAAGCACGCGCTAAGTTTCAGCATGAAGAACGTGATTGTCGTCGATGCGCTGTGCAGGGGAGAGGATTTCAAGTTGGAATTGACGCGGGAAAAGCTGGAAGAGCTGTGCGAACCCATCTTCCACAAGTGTTTGGGTCTCGTTTCCCGCTCTCTCGAGGATGCTAGCCTCGATAGGTCGGAGGTAGCGAAGGTGATTTTGGCGGGAGGATCAATGAGAGTGCCCAAGATTCAGCAGATGCTAGCGGAGTACTTTAGTGAGGGGCGGTTATGCAGAGCCATTCATCCGGAGGAATGCGTAGCAAGCGGGGCGGCGGTGCAGGCCGCCTTGCTCACGGGCGAGGCAGATATGGACGTCGTAGATGTCGCTGTTGTTGAGGCGGTTCCCATCACCATCGGCGTCGGCTGCGTCGAAGGGAAACTAATTAGATTGATTGATCGGAACACGCCTTATCCAAAGAGGGTCATCCAGGATTGGGTGGCGGGTTACGACGGTCAGGAGTCGTTTGCCATGCAGGTGTATGAGGGGGAGAGAGAGAGGTGTGACGAAAACCATTTCGTAGGGGAGGTAGTTATAGAGGGGTTGCGCCCGGGTCCGGCAGGCAGCGGGATGGAGAGGGTGCCTCTGCAGTGCGCCCTCGAGATCGACGAGGATGGAATGTTGACGGCAACAATTACCGACAAAATCTCCAAACGACGGGTGTCGAAATCGCTCGGTAGGAGTTGGGGTCGATTCGAGGACGGCGAGGCCAAGGCTCTGGTGAGGGTGGCGTCGAAGATGGCAGAGCAGGATCAGGCTGACGTGGCCAAACTGACAGCCAGACATCAGTTGAAGGAGTTCACTCGCCGAGAGAAATGGCGGCTAAGTATGATTCCCACTGAAGAGGAGAGGAAGAGGGCTAGCGACCTTCTAGACGCAGAGGAAGATTGGTGGGAGCGGAACAGAGGCCAACTGTTCGATGTCTGTGAATACGACAAACGGAAGAAGCTTTTGCAGCAAGCCTTGCTTGGGTAGGTCTACATGTAGGGCACATCGCCACACCACTCTCGAAATGTGCAAAATGAGAATGAACTTCGCGCTAGAACATGGCCAGATGCACCCGCCACATTTTTGTTATTTTTTCACATTTGGAGAGTGGTGTGACTAGGCCCCCTACGGTATAGGATCTCGCCGCATGGCACACGAAACGAAAACGAAACGAGTGCATCTGCCCACGAATGGTGGCAAAATACACTCGTTACTATTTATAGCAAACGGATGAACCTGGCCATTTTTTGCTTGAAGATGCACTCGTTTCGTTTTTCGTTTCGTGTCCCGTGCGGCGACGCCCATAGTGTACACCGACCAACGTTACCTGTTTCGCGTTCTCCTCCCTCCTCACACGTCAGTCGTTTCCCCACAGCGATTTTCTTTTTCTTTTTTTTTCTTTTTTTTTCCTTTCTTTTTTTTTTTTATTTCTTTTGACGTTTGCGCAAACGTCATCCTCTTTTTTTTTCTTTCCAACAAAAAACGTCATCCTCTTTTTCAATCATCGTCAGCATGCGCACGTTTGTGACTTCGTTCGTTCGTTGTACGGACTGACGTACGTGTGTAATTACTGTTGTAGGAACTCTCGGCGAAGCTTCGGTCGATTCGTGTCGCCAGCTGGACGAAGCAGAAGCACGGTAATCTCGAGCCCGGGGGGGTGGTCCCACTAGTAGCAAAGAGGATCGGATCGAATGCCTGAATCTGGACGAGGTTATGGAAAAGTGCTGGAAATCGAGACTGAACTGCTTTTATGCATCTCCGCATAAAACACATCCAGATTCAGGAGCTCGATCCTATCCTTTTTGCTAGTGGGACCTCGGCCCGGGGGCTAGGTCCCACACTTACACGAATCAAGCGATATTGACCATAGATGGCAGAGATTAACGACCACAATCTCTTAATCCGTGCAAGTGGGACCTTGCCCCGGGATAGATCAGACTGGTAGGTGGGCCCCCATTCAGGACTTCGGTTTTTTTTCCCCATCGGCCACTCACAAAATGTGAACGATTAGGAGTAGTGGTAGATAGGTAGTCTGAGGTGAAATTGAGAGAAGAATATAGCTTTTGAATTTAAAAAAAAAGATAGTGTGAGGTGACTGTATCAGTATCAGTGTAGCCCCACACGCACAGACCATGAGGTCGAATCCGGTAAGGGAATCAGTCAGGGTGATGCGATAATTAATGGGTCTCGCTGCACTACTCTCGAAATGTGCAAAACGAGAGTGAATCTTCCGGTAGAATATGGAAAGATACACGGCCATGGTTTTTGTCTTTTGTGGGTGTCGAGAGTGGTGCAGCGAGGCCCAATGTTAGAGCCTATCCCGCCCCGGAGCTAGGTCCCACTTACACGAATTAAGCGATATTGACCGTAGATAGCAAAGATCGACGGCCAGAATCTCTTAATCCGTGCAAGTGGGACCTTGTTCGCATTTGGATTACTGGTCCCTGTCATGTCTTTGTGTGACCAGGGGCTAGGTCCCACTTGCACGAATTAAGAGATACTGACCGTAGATAGCAAAGATCAACGGCCGAAATCTCCTAATTCGCGCAAGTGGGACCTTGCCCCCGTCTTAGAAGGGAAAAAAGAGTCGTGAATGAGCGTGTGCTCCACTACTCGCCATATGCACAAAAGACCAAATTAATGGCGGTGCATCTTCCCCTGCTGTAGCGGAAGATTCATTCTCATTTTGGACATTCGGTGAGTACGAATATAGTGTGTGGACCGAACGCCAATTTACCTCGCCGCGTTCCATCGAAGACAATGTTGGCCGCGCTCCACCACTCACCAAATCTGCGAAATGAGAATGAATCTTCTGTAGAACATGGGAAGTTACACCCCCATATTTTTGGGTGTTTTGCGCATGTGGAGCGAAGCTCCACAGTCCTAATTGGAGGTTTTTTTTTAAGTATGCCCTTTCGTTCCTAATTTTTTGTAAACTTTTTTTTTTTTAAATCGTTCCTAAATTTACACGGGGTTCCACAGGCTGCATTTTCCGATAAATTACGAAAGTAGCACCCCGGTACAACTGGTAAATAGTGGACTTCCTTTTTTTTTTTTTTTTTTTTTTTTTTTTTTTTTTTTTTTTTTGGAAAGCCCAGGTTCTTGTAGGACACTTGACAGTCTCCTTCACCCATTAGCCATATAGTCATCCAGATGTTCCCGTAGAGGTCCCTATTCCTATGAGGCACCCTCCCCACCTTCCACTCTCCTTATTTCTTACAGGCGCACCCCTACTCCCACGATCCTCCCTTGGTGGCTCCCAGTTAGGACTATCATCCTCCAGTACAGGACCAGAAATCCGGTGCACTGAACCCTCTTTAAGGAGTTTACTTGGGACATGAGAAGAGGGGCCCACGTTTTCATTCACCCTGCAGTGCCCTCAGCCACGAGTGCGTCCTGTAGTGCGCTCAGCCACAAATCCGTCCTGCAGTGCAATCAGCCACGAATCCGTGGCTGTTTTGACGGTAACGGCCTGTGCACTGTTCGACAGAGAAGTAAGTTTTTGGATGTGGAGTTCTGCCTAAGTTAAAAGAATCCTCAAACTAGGACTGTGGAGCAAGTACTGTTTAGCCACGAATCCGCGACTGTTCTGACAGTAACGGCCTGTGCACTGTTCGACGGAGAAGTAAAATTTTCGACAGAGAAGTAAGTTTTTTGACGTGGAGTTCTGCCTAAGTTAAAAGAATCCTCAAACTAGGACTGTGGAGCTAGTACTGTGGAGCACAGCCCTATGGTTACCATTGTTTTGCACAGTTGGCCAGCAGTGGAAAGAGGGTCCTGAGGACCACCTGTCTGCCCTATTGTGATCGTTTCCCTCTTTCTTTCTAGGATGAAGTCTGTCGGATGCATCGGGGCATTGTATTTGCTCATGGTCTCTCCACTGCACAAGCCGATAAATGTATCCAGGCCTAAAAGTGGTCGGATTCATTACAAATGTTTGAGCTTGTCCAGATCCATGTAGGGTGTTGTGTAGTTGAGTGAGGCCCTTTGTTTTGTCAAATCAACTGTTCTCATTCCGATTTCCAGATGCGATATAGCCCGCTATTGTAATTTACTATGTTTTTCTTTTCTGGGAAAAGGGGAGAGGGGGAAGCCGGGGGGGGGTTGGGGTGGGAAGGGGAGTTTATTATTGTTACGACCTCCCTGTGTCAGGGGGGAAGGGGCCTATCGCGTTAGCTGGACAACCATTGCGTATCTCCATCGTCACCATTTTCCTTTTTTTTTCCAACTCAGGTAAGGGGCATCCTAACACCCGCCTCCAAATGCAAGGTCTGCCCTCTCTTGTTGTTGAGGCTCCACATCCACTTGGGGGGGGGGAGGCATCACCTCCTGGCAATGGGGGGCAGCATCTCATTAGGATAGACTGCTTAGTTACCCTGTATTTATGTTCTGTATATCTCAGTTCCTGACACTTGCGAGGTGTGTTATTACGGCTCGACGGATTGGCAGTTTGAAATCTGTCGTGCCTTATCGTGTATTTCTGTTCTGTATATCTTTTCTCTCTTTTTTTCCCCCAAAACATAGTTATGTATCTCATTTACCCCGACGGTGGTGAGAGAACCATCAGCCTGAGGATTGATGGTTGCAGGTGTATATTATCCCAAAAATTCCGCTTTAGCTTTTAAGTTGATAGGCATGTCACCGCTCTGCTGATCGGCAGTGTGGAATCTGCCTTGCCTGCATTTTGTGGCATTTCATCTTCAGATCGAACGTGCTATCTTGCAGCTGAGCTATCGCCTGTTCGCATCTTGCAGTGGCGCAATCGACAACACTGTACAAAGGATTGCCTAAATTTGAACCATTTCTGTATTTCGGTGTGCCATCGTTCCAAATTGCAACACTCGTCTACGGACTGAGGGCTCCTTCACTGTTGGAAGGCATGGTTGTGCAAGGAGCCCCCTGTGGATGATGGAGCTCAGCCAATTGAAATGCGCATCGGGGAATGTGCCTGTAAGCTAAGACTAGGATGCATGGCTGTGTATTAAAGAACTTTGAAGCGTATACGAAGGCAGTAGGCCCTTTGTTTTCACTATTCTTCTTCATCTTCAGCTTCTGTTATGTCCAAGCTCACTTTCTGATGATTATGGCTTGATGCTTGGACGACTAGCAGTTGGCCTTGCTATTCTCTACTCTACTGTACTCTATTCTTCCTCCTCCCTCGTCTACTTGTTATTCTTGTTCTTGGTTTTCTTCTTCTTCTTCTTCTTCTTTTTCTTCTTCTCCTTCATTTTGTTGTCATCAGTGTTGTTGTTGTTGTTGTTGTTGTTGTTATTGTTGTTGTTGTTGTTTTTGTTTTTGTTGTTGTTGTTGTTGTTGTTGTTGTTGTCATCGTCGTCGTCGTTGTTTTTGTTGTTGTTGTTCTTGTTGATGATCCCACTCCTGAGCCCATGATCTACTATTGAGCCTGCAGGTTTGACAAGACAAGCGTGGATGCAGTGGTGGGCTAAGGTAAGGACATTACCTATCGGATAGTCACACTAGGACCCCGTCAAGTGATTTCTGGTAGTAGTTGGAGTCGGACACATCTAGGGAATTCTGAATGTTAAAATTGTCTGAAGGGTGGGCCACATTGCCTGATTCAGACAATAAGGCAGTGATAGTTTGTTAATTCATTACCATTGAAACGGGCATGACATATTGTGATAGTTGATTACTGTTGGGGCACAACTTTCCAAAGATGATTCAATATTGCTTCTTTTTTTTTTTTTTTTTTTACAAAATAACCGGACCGAAAGTACTAGGAGAGGTGGTAAGAGCATCCTCTCCTAGTATTTCATCCAGTTGCTCCGATATATTTGTGGGGAGCCGCACCTGCTCGAAAGCAGGTCCAGGGTCCCATTTGACAAGAGAACAAAAGAGTGACTTGATGATGTAGATAGTATCCGTTGCTTTGGGCCACTTCTGGTACTGCTACCTCTTCACCCCTCTTTGGGGCGCCTGATCTTGCTTTGAATTCTAGTAGCTACCTTCCAACTGATTAGGAACAAAAAATGTGGCCACATTTCCTAATCGTTGCCAAACCAACACAAGGGAACCAAACAGTGGGAGGGCGGAGGAAAAGGGTCTGGGAAATCCGACAGAGGGCGAAGGGGATTAGCAGGATCCACGTCAGTCCATTCGTGGAAGATCAGGCAATAAACTTCTCTTGGTCTTCCTTGTTTTCTCTCCTAATCCTATTCCAATTAACTTCGCCTATCTTACCCCCCTGAGCCCCCCCTAGCCAAACGCCACTGAACTGTTGAATGTGCTGTGGGATTTAGCTTTTTGCTTAGTGGTGCTCAAGGGAGCGCCCAGCACCTGTCTACCATCACAATTATATGTATCAGACAACATGCAGCCACAATGTTCAGGGACGCTGGACCCGCTTTCCAGCGGGTGTTGCTCCCCACCAATAGATGGATTCCGGCGGGGACTGCTAGAGGTGTCTGCTCTTACCAGCACCCCTAGCACCCACTCGGGCAAAAAAAAAAAAAAAAAAAAGAATCTTTTCTTTATTTTTTTCCCATTGGGCTGTGATAACTGTTTGTACTTGCAGTTTAATAGATTCTGTAAATTCTGGTTCCACCAGCTTTGCTCCCTCCATTTCTAAAGTACATCATCGTCTCCAAAGGGCCTGTATAATGGCCCTTCTTCCTGTGATAAACAAGTTGTGAGAGAAGTCGTCTAGTTGTTTCTGAGACGAGGTTTCCTATAGTATAGTCCACCAATCCCAAGCCAGTTCACTGAGGGGATTAAAGATCTTCAGATCCTGTCTCACCATGTCCATAGCCNACGAGGTTTCCTATAGTATAGTCCACCAATCCCAAGCCAGTTCACTGAGGGGATTAAAGATCTTCAGATCCTGTCTCACCATGTCCATAGCCAGACTGCTCCTGGGCATTGAAGGAATATATGCGCGATGGTTTAAGGAATGTTTATGGATGGGAAAACTGCTAAACATGATTTAAACCAAGGAAGTGCAATGCCTCTCTCCTCTGGCGTAGACCTGTCTATGAGCCAGTCATTGGGGGGGAGACAGCGGTGGTCGATTTGCCATTGCAACAAGGCTACCTTTGTGGGTCTGCATTTTATAGTCTTGAACCATTTGATCTTTCTAAGTGTTTCCTTGCTTACATTTAACTGTTTCCTCCATCTAAGTTGATTTAACTGTCAGTGTGTGAAAAAAGCGGGTACACTTGCTTTGTTTCCCCAGTGAAACTGTCCATGCCCATGAGAGAGGGTCTAGAGCTAGTTTGTTAATTGCACATGCAGGCTTGAAGGCTGGCCAACAATCCTTGCATTTCAACACTCTGATTCTAAAAACCTGCTCAGACTGGACCCAAATGGTTTCATTTGTGTGACTTCCCTTCAGCCAATTGTTATGATTAATAGAAATAGAGAAAAAAGAGAGGATGCATCATGATCATTAACCATCACCACATTACCTATATGTAGTGGGTTTCCTTGGATTCCTACCCAATCGCTCTCTTTTAGTTGTGGGTTGAACCATTCAATGGGGAAAGATTGAACAATCTTTTCTAGTGCTCTTGCCGATCCTCTAAAATAACGTAGAGAAGGCAAGAGGTCCGTGATAGAGTACCAGTCTCTGTTTTTTTAATTCCAAATATCTCCTATGTTGAGGATGCCCTTTTTCATCTATCCCAGGGAGACTCCAAACAGTGCAACGTCCTACCTTAAAAGTTAGTGATCCAAATGTTGTTAAGGAGGGGTTGTTGAAAAACCTTTTCTCAACGTTTGAGTGAAACCTTGTTCGGTAGAGGTAATTTGTGCCAAGTTTTGAGTAACTCTGGCAATAAGGGATCGTTTTTGTTATCCCTTCGTGTAGCTTGTCGATGTGTTTCTGGTGTCTGGCTTGAGGGTTACGTTCTACCTCTGGGAATAGACCAACTACGGTTTTCCAGCCAAAACAAAGGGTTTATCCCTTCCGGGACCTCCGGAGCTAGTCGTGAGATCTGTTGCTCTGCTAGATCAAGCCAAGGGGTTTGTGGGTTGAAGAGAAGTTGTTTGATCCATTGAATAACAAGTGTCATGGCTTGGGTGGGAGGATCCAAAATTCCTAGTCCTTTTTTTCGTGGGTTATATTATCGTCTGCCAGACCACCTTGCTAATGACTTTCTTATGATCGTGGTTACCTCTTCAAAGAAAGGTTGTTATTTGCCTTTGTAGGGGTTTAAGTGCCGATTATCTAAGCTCATATCGCGGACCTATACCATAGTGTAGCTAGGATCACGTTGTTTATGACCAGCGATCGTCCAATAAAAGAGGTATGATTCTCTTTCCATAACTTTATTTTAGCTAAAGTTGGTTTGAAGATTCAGTCGTTATTCGTTGATGGTTTGCCTTAAACAGACAGGGAACTGCCTAACACTCTAATAGGAGCTGATGAGGGCAATCAATTAATGCTCGATTGTTCTCAAGGTTTTACACCTTGGTGGTGTATCCACCATCCCAGTGTTTTGGTTCCCTTATTTATCCTCATGTTTGACAGGGAATAAAACTTGTACATCAACGTTCTGATTTCTATCAAGTTCTCTCGAGAGGCTTCCACCATCAGAGAAAGGTCATCTGCGAACAAGGAGCATATTGGGAGGGCTTCTTCTGGAATGTAAGCTAATTTCGATATATTTGATATCCTTATTGCAGTCTGGATTGACAGCTATGACCTCCATTACGATGACAAACAACAACAGAAAAATTTCCACGAGAAATGAAAGTTGAAAAAACATTCTATTAAAAAAATAGTCTGAATGAGTTTATGAAATGTCTTAATTAAACTTTCATTCTACTATAACAAATACCTTCTAATTTAGATTGGATTAACCTATTTATGACTGAAAATCCTTACATAGAATGACTGTCTAATTAAAATATTTCATAAACTTGTCGAGACTTTCATTCCATCTCTAGCATACAGTTCAAATAAGAAGGGATGCCCTATTCTTGGATTGAAAGTTTTTCAAGTAAGACGGAAAATTTTAAAATTTGTATGACATTTTTTAAAATGGAAAGAAAATTTAAAATTTAGAATGTAATTTTACAATTTTTACTAGAGAATAATTATTTAATTTGTGGAATTTTTTCTATTGAAAAATGAGGGAATGGGGTCACTCTGTCTCATCAAACGTTTTAGTTTAATAAAAGGGGACAAATTTTCATTTACCATCACTCGAGTTGTAGCATTGGCGTATATAATCTCTATCCATCTCCTAAAACTGGGATCAAACATTGATTTTTTTTAGACATTTCTCTAAGAAGAACCAATCTACATGGTTAGAAGCTTTTTCGAAATCAATGAAAGATGAAACCTACATTATGCTTTGATTGCCTAGAAAGTTAAGTTAGTTTATTTACGAGTAGGAATCGCTGCTATTTTGGAAATTCCTACCTTTAATAAATGTTGTTTTTGTGGGATGTTTAATATCCGTCATGACCTTCAAGAGACCATTTGTAAGTGTTTTTGTCACGTGTTTGTAGGCTATTGTGAGTAGAGTAATCGACCTATAATTAGATGTTTCAATATTGCTGAAGTGGTGCGCGACCATAAATCATATTAGAAATATGGCAATAATTCGATAACGTGTTAGTTCGCCACTATTGCGCATCGCTCTTGATATTATTTTGCTGTAACAATTTCACCTGACATTTCGTTAAACAACTTAAAGTAGAGATATGTTTTGGGGGTAACTAGGGCACAGTCATAAAAGCAGTTTCTAAATGCATTTCAAATTGCTGTTTCATAGTCGAGCTCGGTCAAAAATTTACAATGCAGTCTAAACTCTGCTTTGCAGAAACGTTGCACTGCAGAGTTTATAACTGTAGTTTAGTTTGGCAAGTGGCTTTTTGTTTTTTTAATCTCGGGCTTTGGCCGTGGCCCAGCCACGCGACGGGTTGCCTCGGCCACGTTCGGGAAAAAAAAAAGTAAAAAAAAAATAATTTTTTTTTAAATCTTGCGCGTGACGGAGGCCTTGGATGAGATGCCTTCGCCACGCCTGGAGGAAAAAAAAAAAATGACCACGTGTCTAATTGAACTGCAGTTACAAACTCCACGGTGTGACTTTTTTGCAAAGCAGAGTTTCGACTGCATTGTAAACTTCGGACCGGACTGGACTGCGAAACGACAGTTTAAAATGCATTAAGAAACTCAAACCATGACCATGCCCTAATTTTTTATATCTTTTTAATTGCAGGAAAGTGAAGTTTACTTTTTAGCGTCGTTTCATTGGTCTCAAGCAACGCCTGCTGAATGTACTTTGCTCTCTTTCTGTTTGCCTCAGTCTCTCTCGCTTTCACCCTCCTCTCTCTCTTTTATCTTTATCTTTCTCTTTCTCTCTCTCTCTCTCTCTCTCTCTCTCTCTCACCGTATTACTCTATGAGAGAACGAGAGAAAGAGAAAGACAGAAAATAAGAGAAGTAGCAAGAAAAAGAGAGAGAGAGTGAAATAGATTGTCTCAGAGGCATATATAGAGTGAGAAAGACAACTGCAAGTATAAGTTCAACATAAGATTTTCCCCTCCGAGATATGAATACCCTTGGAAAGTAAATTTTATTTTATTATTTTATTATTATTATTATTATTTTTAAAAGGGCGATGGCCTTGAGGTATTATCATCGGGCTAACCAGTCCAGGTAAATTCAATATTGTGTCTAATCTGACATCGAGTGGCCTTTTCAGCCCTGGCTGGCCTTGATTACCTTTAGGGAACCCCCAACGGGGGACACTGACCAGGGGATAGCTGGTGACAGAGGGACCGAGCATTATCTGAGTGGCCAGTCGATGTGCCTCCTCGATTACCCCTCTCCCTAAGAACATCAGCAGAGACTGCTTTTTAATGCCAACTTGAATTGGGGAGACCAACGTGCTATCTCTAGGTGGCGGGTGTCAAGCATGTCCAGGAAGGTACATGAGGCCAATGGGGATTGAACCCAAGACCTCTTGAATGCCATGCCTTACCAACTTAGCTAAGCCGCTGGATGCAAATTTTAATTTCATGCAATTAAGAAGATTTATTTTATTTTATTTTGTAATCAAAGCAACACTAGCAGAAAAATAGTTAGGAGCGATGATACGAGCATGCACTCCTGGTTGTCCTGCCAGTGACTCCAGATTATTAGTGGGGCGGGACACTTGCTGAAAATCGGGTCGAGTGTCTCATGGAAAGAATTCGTAGAGGTCATTTGAAGATGAACAATAAACTAGAGGGAGATGTCTATTCAGTACAGATAGGACTGACTCCCCCCAGTCCAAGTAGAAAAAAAAATCTGCTTGTTCTAGCTCCAAACCATACCATTGCATATCCACTATGGCTAGTTCAGACAAAGGAAAATACTTTAAGAAGAAGTATGAAGATCGGAGAAAGGCTCCTGGTTAAAATGAGAACCAGTCCTGAAATATGAGCTAAAAGTCATTGATGGACCCTTCTTCCCCTGACCATATCATCTCTCCCAAGTCCCCCTTGTGCAGAGGCCCCCAACCAGTCCCGATTGAAATGTTGAATTGCTTGTCGTATAATTTTGTAATGCTGAAATTTGTACAATCTAATTACTATAACTGTTTTATGAGAACTGCCCATTGTTCTCGGATCTTTAGTATGTGTGAAGCTGACAATTGATTCTTCCATTTCAGAGCTTTCCTGCGCTCTATCGTTTTCACAACAAAACTGATCAAGCATATTTCATGAATTTATGTTCAATGGTGTCTCTATACTTGTTACTAGAACAAACCCAAAAACAAGATTTGCACAAAAATGATGAAAATCTCTTTTGTTCCAATTTTGATCTGTCTATTAACCAATAGTTTTTGACAAGCAGTGGTGAGCTACCTGCTATTCCAAACATACAAATTTGTTTTAACGGTGTTTATTTAAAAATAAAATAAAATTATATGCTTAATTGGATTGATATCAGTATTGAGTTGGTGGGACCTCATGTTCTGTTCTATCGCCGTAATGTCTACTTTTGGGCATAACACTCGTTACACCACCTTGACCGATAGATTTTGTAAATATTGTGGTTTCTCTCTCTTGCTCTTGCACCAAACCCAATCTGTAGGATCTAGACGAAGTTCAAGGATAGGAAGCTCTACATGATAGGCCTTTTATCCAGAGAGAGTTCAGGGTTAGGGAGCTCTACACGATAGGTCTTCCATCGCAGAATGGAGGACACATGCAATGCTGTAATATGATAAAGATACGCATATGGGAAAAAAAAAATCCTATGTTTGTCATTTGTTAAAAGGTACTCCCTGTTCAATATAAGAAGACACACCAATGCTCCATCTGAAAATAAGTGGACCATTTTCACTATCCTGTATTCATTGGGCTGAAAGTCACCCACCGAATCAAGTTCTTGAAAAATGATGCCCTCCCGTAATGTGTACCCAAGTCAATGGAATGAAAAATGTAATCTGATCCATACGGTTTGATAGTTGATGAGAATACATGGAAGTCCCTTTTAGTTGGTCTGCAAATTTTCAATCTTTTTTATTTGTTTTCACTGGCATAAGTACTTCATGCTCAACGTTGCTCTTTTAACTCACATGGACCAAGGTGGGACCGAGCTATTGAAATGCAACCCTGATTATTTGTAATCCAACTATTTTTAAATAGGGGTTGATGTAGAACTTGCTCATAACGACTTATTGGGTAACCGTTCTGAGAAATGACTTCAATTTTCTCAGAAGGGATACCCAATGATTGTCCAAAACCATATGTTTTTTGGACTCCCTTCTGACCCCCTCCTCCCTTGATTGTGTCTGCACCCCAAGGATACTATAATTATATCGACCCTCTATCCAAGTAAGAGGATGAGAGACATCGGTTAAATGAAGGGGAATCTCATGATTTGCTAAAGAGCTAATATGCGAAGGAGGGAAAATACTAGTTCTTAATCTATTGCAATGAGAGGGTTCGACTATGAATCGTCGAGTCCAGGATCCCCAACCCTTCTTGCCTCTTGCCTGGATATAAGAGAGAATTGGGCCACCCGTGGAATGGCTTGATCTTATTCATGATTACTCTTCCAAAGAAAGACAGAAATATGTCTTTGGACCAAACGCTCAACCTCTGCCAAATAAGGGGCACATCTCATGATTAACCGGCCCAGAGTTCGATGGAAAGTGACAATCGGGTATGTTTATTTCCTCTGTTCTCTATTCTTAGTCAGTAGACGTTCAATTACCCGGTTGCTTGTTGAGGTACACTTCTTGATTCAATGAAGCATACCATTAATCAAGGTCTTCTTCTGCTTGTGACAAGTGTACGAGTTGTAATCCTAAAAACTAGGGTACAACAACTCGTTCTCATCTCTCCAGATCTCCTCGAAATTCTTCGCCTCGTACCAGCACACAGCCTTTCCTAACCACGATTCTCAATCTTCAGCCTAGGAATCCCCATTCACCCAATCCGTTATACGTTATTTTCAAAGTCAAATTGTGGTCATAGGAAGCCTCAAATTTGCGAATTATCCTATCCACATGATTCTTCCTTTTCCTACTCCACTTCTTCTAGATGAAAACTAAGACGTCATCGACCAATCTTATTCCACGAATCATCCCAGCGTTCTTTCCCAAACTCAACAAAAATTCATATTCACAAAAGACACACAAAATGCACGCAATTGGTGGGCTACTTGAATTGGCCATTGAAATTCCCTCCTTCTGCTCTACGTTGCATAGAGTACACGTACGGGGGTTTTCCGTACGAAACGTACAAGTAATTTTTGTACGGGATCTGTGCGGGAACCTGTACGTCTTGTACGACCCCGTACGAAAAAGCAAAAAAGAAAAAAAAAAAACGTCAGCGAACAAATCCGAAAAAAAAAAATGTGATGCAGCAACACAAAACAAGCAACATTTGGTAGAGCATTATCTTCAGATTCTTATTAGAATTATTTGAGAAAAAATTAAAAACAATACCGAATTAAAAAAAAAAAAAAAAAAAACCTTGTACGGGACACCTAACGTAGGAGTACAAGAGTACGAATCCATACTCGTATGAGGGTGCGTACAAGTGGCAACGCAGCTTCTGCTTAACTAACCTATTCGACGCCCAAAGATAATAGTGTTCCAGATCGAATTAAACTATTCTACTTATCCACTCAAACTTCACTTTTTCCCAAACTGGTTCCTCTCTTTTGTTTCCAAGGGACACACCCTGACCACCACAAAACTTTTTCCTTTCTCTTCATATTTTTGCAGGATCAGTTTGATTGCTATTTTAATTGACTTGTGGGGCAATTTGCTAAACATCTCCTTGATGTCGTATGCAAATCCCACGAGTTCACTCCCTCCCTTCTTGTCCACCCATTTGTCGACTTCTTCAAGTTTTCCCTTCAGCAAGTTTAGTGACTTCAAGTTAAACTGCCCGTTCTTCAGCAGATTGAACAACAAAAAGTTCAACGCCCTTGCTATCCTTTGGTTAACAATCTTCGTTAGTTCTGAGAAGGAATGAGAAATAGGACATAATTTCTGAGGATCTTTGTGTTTTGGTAACACATACGATTTTTCCCAGGCTCCTTTATTATCCCATTTTCCCACCACATTTTGTCGCTTCAAAGTGAACTCCTTCGCACGTGCCAAAGTCTCTTCTTGCTTTCTCTTCACCACCGCAAAGGCTGGATTCTCCCATAACATACACCGCATTCCTTTTACGTACAAGACTGGACATACAACCAAAATCTCTGCAAGGTTTTATCTAGTGGACACATCACTTATCCTTCCCATTTCTTTTTAACTTCCAAAGCCATATCCACCGGGTTATTTTTTTGTGGTTGATTTTCTCCAAATGCAGCTTCTAGCTTGCTGCAATGAGTCCTCCCTGGTTTGGGAGGTCAACATCTACACAATGACAAACTGCAGTGAACATGCGACTGTAATGCATGTGGTTATGGAGAAGACTAATGACCATTTGTTTTTTTTCGCCAGACCAGTCGTAGCTCCAGACAACACAACCTCACAACCTTAGGAGAAACATATTGCGAACTAATCTTTTCGACTGCTATTCTTCTAACAGCCGCCCTTAAAATTATGTCATCATACTTCACGCCAATCACGATTCGTCAACGAAAACAAGACATCAAACTGTTTTTTTGGCTCTCCATCGACAATATCCCTAAGTGTCATTCTCGTGCTTTTCTTTGAAAAGTTCCTAATATTGTTGTACAAATCTGCATGTTGCTCGCCATTAAGATGTCCCAGCTCCTTCATAGCCCAAGGGCCAAGGGTGTTTCAAATATTTATGTAACCTCTTTTGCTTGGGATCCTCAGACATCTTGAACTCCCGTACCCTAGCAAATCTAATGCACCCACCCCCCACAAACTTATCGAAGGAACGCTTAGTCTCCCTTAGTCTAAGTTTCCTTCCGTTCACTATAACCTCTGACTCTTCGAACTTCCTTCGAACTACGCTCCAGTCTTCGGCCCTGATCTTACCTCTATATGAGGTTATATTTTTGTCGTGCTTCCCTTTAACCCAAGTTATCAACTCCGTCAGTTTTGTACTCTTTTCCACTTTTTTGCAAGCAGAGCGTAACACCCTTTCATCCTTGAAAAGTTACTTCATTTTATTGTTCCTTTCTTACCTCCCTTTCCTCTTCTTCTTCTTTCTATTTTTATCATCCTTCCATCCATCATTAACATTCAATCTCGGAGATCATCCCTGGATGAGTCTCTGTTTTAAACCCAATAGTTCTTCCTTCTTGGTGATAGCGATAGGCATCGCAACGTACGATTCCAAGCCCCACTTTCGTAACAATGCACTATGTATAACCCGCGGTCATGACCGCGGGGCCGCTGACCGCATGCGGTCGGGATCATGGCTGAGGGGGCTAGCCGCAGGAGCTGAGTGCGGCTGCAACCCCCCGACATTTTTAATTCGTAGGACAATAAGCGTAAAATAAAAATAAAAAGGTGGGGTTGTAGGGTTTGAAAAAGCCTACATCCCCATAATTTTTATTTTTATTTTTGATGTTTTTTGTGATTTAAAAAAAAAAAAACAAAAAAAAAAACAAGTATTAAAATCAGAAGAAACCTAGGCTACCAGCCGGGCCGCTCGGGTCCCGGGTGGCCAGCCCGTGCAAGGACCAAGGAAGGTCCCAGCAAAAAAAAAAAAAAAACAACTTCCAAAAAATCCAAAAAAACAACTATCTTATAAAGAAAAATAACCTGAATGACTTTTGCCT
>BFEA01000124.1:569182-584830 GCA_003427395.1 Chara braunii
AAATTAGTAAGTGGGAAAGCATGTTTTGACACCACCATCTTTGCCGATTTTTCATTATTTTTTGGCTCCACAGAATGACTTCAAAATTGAGAGACGGGTAGCTTACATAACAGATAACTCACCAAAAAAAAAATAAGAAATAAAAAAAATTTAGGTACCGAAATAATTTTTTGCGGGGTCCGAACCCCTTCGAGTTCGGGCCCCGTACGGGGACCCGAACGCCCGAACGTTCGGGGGTCAGCTTAGGGGCCTCCGTACGTTCGGCCTGGCAACTCTGGCTGTGAGTATGCTCTCGAAGTAGACTCGACAACCTCTTCCTGTTCGTCTTTCCAGAAGACCACAACTTTTTTTTGAGACTTTTTCCCTTCTCCTAAGTATATTTTTATTGGGAACAATTTGCAAAATACCCTCCTAAATGTTGACGTATATGCCAAAATGCCCCTGAAAGATGTGGGTAGATCGGAATGCCCTCCTGGGCCGAACTCTTTGCCTTATGCCCCTCTCAGGCCGGTGTGCAAATATGCAATCTGGACCTTGCCGTTTGGTCAGTCGAAGTCAGTCGAAGTCAAGCATAACAACTCAACTCGCAACCCAATATAGCCGAGACCAACAAGCACATACAAGTGAGCGAGGCAGAGAGAGAGGAATAGAAGGAACAAGAAGGATAGTACTCGTCACAACAGACACATACAAGTGAGCGAGGCAGAGAGAAAGAGGATAGAAAAAGCAAGAAGGATAGTACTCAAGTCTCCCGAATGCGACCCCGATGGGCCTTCTTATCATATAGATATAAGCAACAACCCATCAATTGACTGACATCGTGCAATAAAAGGAGACACCAACCGTCGTCAGTATCCTGCAGTGTAAACCTTAGTCAGTCAGGCGCGACCCTATGTCGCGTTGTTTCGGCCGGTCCCCGGCCGGCTGTCATCAGGGGTCAAAGGGAGTCGCGAAATGGAGCATTTGGGCCTGCAGTCAGGCTTGCAGTCAGGCTTTGGAAAAGTTGGCACGTATGGGGGGGCCACTTTGCAAGTTGGATGGTACCCGAAAGGGGTTTATTGCAAAGATGTCGGGTCCAACTGATGCTAGGGGCATTTCACAAAAGTCCTTTTTTTGTGAGAGGGGCATTCCGCTCTATTCACATCTTGTAGACAATGTAGAGGCATTTCTGCATATATCTCAACTTATGGGGGTATTTTTCAAATTATCCCTTTTTTATATAGAGGGTCCTGCTCCAGTACTCTCTGGCTCTACGTAGGGCATGCTCACACTGCGGTACCAAATCTGCATAATCCCAAAAATCCAGGCGCCGGCAACCTTGTCTGTTGCGAAATTGGGAAGCAGTGTGACCGGTACAGCCACTATTTTCCCAAATCAGGCATCCCATTTTTTAAAGAAAATATGAGTTTTAAGAAGAAAATATGATTTTGGGTACCCAGTGTGAGAGTGCCCTTAGTCTCGAAATTTGCTCTCGAAGTGACACTCGAAAATCCCTTTTGAGAATCAAGCGCTCTGTGGGAACGTACTCTCAAACACCGTTCTCCAGGGTTCGGTAGTCCCCAGCCTGCAAACTCTCGACTTTCAAGGCAGGGCCGCCATGCCCTTGGAACGCCCTTTTTTTGGAGAGTCTACCTCCAGTCCGGTTGGACAAAGGATGCTGTAGTCAAACTTCTCCACATTCGTACGTAAGTGGAGTTTTTCAGGAGTCTGACAGCTTTTGAAGGACTCTCAGAATTTTCTGAGAGTCTAGAGTAGTGGAGTGAGAGTCATATACACACACACACATTCTTCCCCATAAGTCAGTGAAACACCGACGAAAGAGTATTCTCGTTTGTTATCCTCTTCTCCCCCTCTGCACAACATTTACCTGGCAGTTCTCTATGATGATATATAGGGCCTCTCCTGGGCGGTTCTCTATGATGATATCTAGGACCTTACAGCACCACTCTCCAAACTCATTTTTTTTGTGAGGCGGTGGTTGCCGCACCACTCACCAGACTTTCACATGATAGACAGTCGGCAGAAATGGAGTGCTTGTGTTTGGTGAGCGCTCACCAATTTCAAAAACTTCGCCGGGAGCTTTTGGTGAGCCACTTGACTGGTGAGGTTGGCACCCGTCCATACCGCGAGTCTGGACCAATTTGTTTTCAGTGATAGGATAGGGTTTACTCGCCAGATCCGGGAAAGGTAGAGGATGTGACGAACCAGCTTCTGGACCTGCGCCAACTTTCGGACCCCTCCTCTCCCCCGTCATTTCTCTGCATCTAGATGTGTCTTGTTCGACCCCCGAGAACCCCCCCCCCTCCCCCTCCCCCTCCCTCTGTTTTTACTCGATTAAAGGTACCTCGTTGAAATCTGTCAATTCCTTTTTTTTTGTTGAAAATGCATGGGAATTTCGCGCGCCTTAGCGAGCGCGCTCGGAATCTGGCTCGACAGTTAGGAATTCCGGAATTAACGGAATACCGCACGACCTTTCGCAAACGAATGTTCTCGGCCTCGACCTGGAAAACTCTGGGAATTCTTGTAGGAATATGGATGGACGGAGGAATTTCTTTCTTTACCGCGCCTACTTTGCGCGCGGATATGGCACTTTCAATTTTTGAATTAGCATAGGATTGGGGAAAACTGCAACTGTTTTGGTGCCCATTCTCCTTTTGCAGACCGGTGTTATGCAAGCAAGCTCCCTCCTCCTTCCTCCCTGCGCCCCTCTTGACGCCTCCCTTCGTGCGCACATGCTTTCTCGCTCTCTCCCCCTGTAACTGCTTTTCCCTCTTCTTCCCAACACGCGCCCTTTTTCTCTTTCTTAATCATCTGAAACTTGGACCCGTTTCGCGCTATCCTTCACACTCCTCTTCTTCCCGCTCTAAGATCCGCGCTCGAAAACCCAGTCGATCCTCTCTCCCCATCTAGCCAAGGAGAAGCGCCATGTAAGTTCCTACTGCGCGACAAGTCTGATTGGTTGAGATCGAGTTGAGGGGGATCAACATGGCTTTCGATGGGCGATTACTCTCAAGCCCTCCTTTACCCTTCTATACCTCACTCTTCGTCTTTCCCCGCGTCTCTCTCCCTTCTCGCAACTATAAATTCCGACGGCGCACCCGCAAATCTCTCTCTCTCAACTCATCAGCCAGCTTTCGGAAAGCAGTGAACATGTTATCCGTTAAAACAGGACATTATATTTTAAATTGGTACTCGCAAGCTATTAATTTCATGTTAAAATCGCTATATTTTGGACCTGAATGAAACTCAGGAACCCGAAGAATGCAATTGAGAGGCCATAAATTGAATCTAAACTGGAGATTCAAGGCAATCACTTACTGATCATGATGGATTAAGTGTGGATTCCATTGCACTTCCATCAATTTTGTAACTTAAAAGCCGTTACGGCTAGAACATGAATTCTTGAACTCTCGATTTCTTCTCACCTTGCTCAATTTTGTGTCAGCATTGAATCGGACCTCTTTTAGATGACATTGTGACTTCCCTAAATTTATTAAAACTCGAAGTGGGACATTTAAGGCAAGCACACAGATGGTTTTAGTACTAATAGTCTAGTATGGATTCCATTGCACTTCGATAATTTTTGCTTTAACTCTATTAAATGTATACTAACTTAAGTTAACTTATTAAATCGATCGTTGAAACTCAATGGAAGTGGGACATTTAAGGCATTGCCAAGCACACAGATGGTTTAAGTACTAATAGTCTGGACTAAGTATGGATTCCGTCACACTTAGTAATTTATAAGTTATTAAATCGATCGAAGAGTAAACTTTAAACGTTAGGCAATCACACGACAAACGAATCATACAACAAACGAGATTACGGTTTAAGTACAGTGACTATGAGTTCCATCGCACTTCAATAATTTATGTACTAGTACATAGTATTACTAATTAAAAGACGTGACACTCAGTCTGTTCGGTGTGATTTAAGGATGGATTCCAACACTATGACACTTCGATAATTTTGAACTCTATCACACTTCGACAATTTATGTGACTTTAAAAACGAAACTGACATGTCATTGTCATACATTGAAATGCACTTGAACAACAGACGTAATGAGACACAGGACAGGGTTGTGAATGGTCTCACTAAACAACAGACGAACTATCACTGAGCATTGATTCAGACGTACTACACATGACATTGTGTGAAGGCGAAACTAGAAATCCATGGATGAGTCAATGCAATCACACGGTAAATAAGATGGGTTATGTCTGGATTCCGGCGCACTTTGACAAAAATGATAAACCGATATGACATTGTCATATGAAACTGAAATGTACGTGAGTACCACGGATTCCGTCTCACTTCAAGAAATGTTGTACCCATGAAAAATTAAAAGTCGAAAATTGTATCGGTAATTAAAAGTTCAAAATTGTACCGACACGTGCAAGAAATCGCAAATGCAAGATTGAAGTACGTCTACATTAAACGCTACAAGTCAACTATGCATTGAATTACGTCTATAATTAAAAGTTACGAGCCGCAACAATGTAAACTTTCTAAAACGCTATCATTTACAAAATTTAAAGTTCCTACCGATATCCCCTCGTCCCTTTAGAACCAAACCCGTATAAAGCATTCATGGACGACCTGAAAACAAGGGTTTGTGGCTGTCCCTTCGTCGCTACCCTCGAGAACACCGAAATGTACTTCATCCTTACAAACCTTCAGGCACCTGCCAAGGACTTGCCGATGGCGTCACGCACACAACATGTCACTTGCTCTACCTCATGCCACTTATGAACCTCGTCAATCCGACTGACAATCTCCAAATCGGATTGTCCGTTCTCGTACAGAAGGCGCAAATTCCGCATGTTGGGACCATAGATTCTAAGGTTGTTGCAAGAAACCAGCACTACAGCGTCTACCAAAGTCCGCTTTTGGTTTGAACATGCCACACACAACACTCTGCAGAAGTCGGAACCGGCCACAGACAATCGTATGCAACAATATGACACATTTTTTGGCTGTATTCCGGCACCGCGCAACGGATATACTTCCAAAAACGGATTGTAGGATGCGCAGTCCAAGAACTTTTGTTTCAAGTCTGCAGGCCACACCCGAGGTGACCTCGTGACGTTGTCCAGGCGAAGGTAAAACCGGTTATTCTCTTATTGCCTGAGCGTGGCGCGTAGGGACGGAAGTTGCCTGACACCAATGGCATAATGAGGTACTTTCATCAGACTTCCCCACTCCATCGCGGAAGCAAATTTGTACTCCTTATGCCATGGACATTTCATTGTCAAGATGGCTCTATCCCATTCTGCCTTGGACCACGCATCGATAGGCTTGTCAAAGAAGGGAACGACGACCATCCACGGGTCATTTTTTAACTCTGTTGTCATCGGCTCGACAATTTCGACATCGCCTCCCGAACCACGGAATCCGCATGCACAAGGGTGAATGGGGCATGCACAATCATGCCGATGGTCCATGACTCCCGTCGCACTCCCTACACAAGACATGAACTGCAAACATAAATGAAAATGAAATATCGAAATAGTACAAAAATCGCCTTAATGATGAACTTAACTTCGGAAATTGCTGAACTGTCACCAACCATATAAAAATATTAAACCGTAGACCGTGGACAAAATTCGCTACGCAAAATCATCGAAAAAATAATATGCTCCATTCTGAATTCTCGTTCGTTCAACCAGTTATTTTACAAAAATCTCACTCCCCCACTCTATCGGGCAGACGTGCACTAATCGCTCTTATCCCCTCCATCTACACTCCCTTCACCAGATGGACCTTCACCAGATGGATTCAGATCGAGAAGTGCAGCTTCAGCATTCAGTCGAACACTGGAAGGAATGACAAGTCTTGTTGTGAATGGTCTTGTACCACCGGACCGGTCTCTCCCAACCAAAAGCGATCGAGTCAGCATCCTGCCATTGTGTCTGGTCAGTCATTTTCCATCGTTTTTCCCATGTGTTCTCATACAGTTGTTCGAGCGACTTTGCTCTCCCAGTCGGCACCCAATATTCCACTAGCACTTGATTATAATTTTGCGAATTACAATCAACAACCACCCGAGAAAGAGCTTTGCCCACCCAGATTGGCACACCGCTGGACAGATCATCATCAGAGGGGCGAAGGATAAGAAAAGTGCCCACGTCGACATGCACGAGGGGGTCGAAACTAGTCTTCGGACGATTTTTTTCTTCGTCCAACAAACAGCGGTTTCCTGTCATCGTCGATGTTGACACTGCGAGGAGAAGGTTGTTGATCGATTTCGAGCAGCCATGGTCGTGGCCAAAAACTTCCCTGGGGTTGTGAGGACCAGCATAGCTTTCATCGGGGTTTTGATTGAACCAAAAAATCGGACCTTCCTCGGGCAACCATTCTTCGTCATCGCAAAACTCCTTGTACAACATGCCCGGACTATCTCCAACCATCAAAAATTTAAGCAAGTGCGGTTTTGAAATACCGGTAATGTCTGATGCAACGCACGGGTCCACTATACTAATCCAATCTTCCATCGTATCGAGGAAAATACATTTGGAAGGCTTTTTGTGGGATTGCTCTATGAGCTCGAAGAACTTGTCCATAGTATAAGCGTCTACGTCTTTCAATTTCTTCGAGAAAACGCTGAAAGTAGCGTCAATGTCTGTATGGGTGTGTCCCACCAGCATGAAATCTATTTCTACCTCTTCAAAAACTTTGAACTTAACCAACAGTGCAGCCAGGGCACATATGTACTTGTTCTTGTTTTCCCGCCAACAATTATCTGCTTGAATGCGCAAAAATCGTGGCAGTGGCGTCCCGCTCCCTTGAATTTCGACAATGGTTCTCACAACACAAGTAGCGACCGTGTTGGAATCGTGTTTGAAATACGGAAACCACGTGTACACATATATACTAGGGTCTCTTCCGTGTGCAATGACGCTTGTCAGATTAGTCTTCATCATCATCTCGTGCCTAAGTGCTTTCGAGTAGTTCGCTTGACCAATATGGAGGATAGTTCTTTTCTTCTGATCCATGCCGTCAATGATGAGACACAAACGCTCGTTCGGACGAACCATGGAATCAGTTTTCGCTCGACTGTAGTCCAATCTGTGTTCAACTTACCTCCTTTGGTGTGCTTTCATATCCTCTCGAGCACGTTCTCGATCTCAAGGAAGAGCAACATATTGTATACGTTCCTTCAGTTCATGACAGACGGCGCACTTCGTGAAACGTGGAAAAAATGTTTCCGCCACAACTTATAAAAGTTGGACTCAGACACGACATCGAGGCCAGCGGCCAGAAAGTCGGATTTGATGGACTCATAAATTGATCTCTTCGTGAAAGCAGCCAGGAGTCGAAGCTTCGGTCTGGAAACCCCACCTTGGTTAGCCACCTCATTCGGCATGCTATCTACATGACACTCAATGAACGTTCCCATGCTGGCAAGCATGGCGACCGTTTTATTGGTTGGCCTATATTTTTCCGTCAGGCCATGCTCGGAATGCACGTAGCCATTGTCGAAACACTTTTTGTAGCTGTAAAATGTATTACGCGAGACACCTAGTACATTGCAGTACGCCCTGATGCACATTGAACGTTCCAACTCCATAGGGCGGACACGTTTCTGTCCACACTCATTTACTGTGAAATCCTTAATACTTTTCATCCACCACTCAGCTCGCTCTCCCGGACTCTTATTGTACAGTCCTTGTCTAACCTTTCGCACTTCCTCAGGCGACACGTCGTAACAACATCGAGCCTTGCAACATGCCATGCCGAGCACCATGAGCAGTCTTTTTTTGGACAGCGTGTTTCTCGCTTTTTTTTACTGCTCTATTATACTGCTCTTTCCTCCTAGCGTTCCTATTAGCCATGCTATACCTTCGTCTTTCGCTTGGCAGAGGTGCGGGCAAAATCTGCAGTATCGCCCTTCTCTCTGCATCACCCCTGCGAGACGATCCTGACCCAGACTGGCTCTGGCTTGGAATCGCATCATCACTTCGCATATGCGTTGGACTCGCCCGTGCTGTGGAAAACTCCTCCGAAGAATAGTTGGTGGCAACCAACTTCGTAGTACTGGAGCTAGCACGAAGCAAAGGTCCACAGGAATAGGACCGTTGTCCAGACGAGTAATCAGTGGCCACCAACCGCTCACTCTCGTCATCAGATGATGCGTAAGAAACACCCATTGGCACGCAACTGCTGTGCGTCGAAGCTGTGGGGTGCACCTCGCCAGGATTGTGGAACTCTATCCGGGAGGTAGACGGTTCTTTGCCCGCGGACGTTGTTGCCAATTCTGAAGGCAGTTGGATGCAACCTCCAAAGCTCTCACGAAAAGCGAGATTTTGTTTTCTGGGGAAATCCGCAACTGACTGTTGGAACGGCGAACTGTCCGAAGAGGTCGTCGGGGCCAACTCCAGGTGTTGTAGCTGGCAATGCAAGTTGACGGCTTGTTCAGTTTCCATATCCCGGTTCATGCGGCCGTTCGCCGAGCCTTCTTCGGCGCCGTCATGCAACCGTTGGTGCAGCGGATGCGATTCCCGTCATCGCAATGGATTATTCTCTCTTGTGCGGGTTGAACGGGTCGTTCGAATTCGTGTCCACACCCTGCAAAACAGCGGAGCAAACTGTAAGCATGGTCAGATTTACACATTGAGGGCTTCAAGTTCGTCGGGATCCAAATTCGGCGAGTGCAGGAGCAACAAGGAACCTGTTTTCGCGCGGCTTGTGTCAGTGGAAGGTAGCGCCAGTGGGTGCACACAAGGAACGCTATGTTTGGGCGAACAGAAGGAAGGCTCTTCTGTCGGTGAACGATAGCACGCGCAAAACAAAGGATAGTGGTGGATGCACCACCACACAATTCGGCGCAGCGCGACCCCAAATTGACCCCTATAAACACCGATTCTCACCATCGTCTAAGCGAGCTCGTGCGATGTTACATTCGCTGACACTAATGCAATAGCCATCGAACACGGACATCTCCACTGCGCAGACAAGAAAAATGTTGAAAAGGATGAAAGACCCCCCCCTTAAGCCCTTCCAAACATTGATTCGGCCAGTCGAGAAGGCGACCCCCGATTTGCGCCCCGGGAAGGTCGACGTGCGACAGCGCGAACCGGACAGCACCGTGAAACACAAGCATGTGTGCGTCAAGACTCCACACACCGCGACGGTCAAAAGCCTTGGGGGGAAAAAAAGATCGTGGGTGCGAAAAATTGCTCGCCTTCTGAAATACCCTTGAAGGGGTTTATGGGGGTTGCCGACGGTGACAACGGTCGTGTCCCTTATTTTCGGCAACCCCCATGAAGCCCTTCAAGGGCATTTCAGAGGGCGAGCAATTTCTCGCACCCGCAGTCCTCTCGCAATCAACTCACACTCGAAGCTCCAGGCGCCATGCGAAGGACGGAGAGATTTGCGCCGATCCTCAAAGTCCGCCAGGATCCGAACTTGGCAGATTTGCCTGCAGCGAGTAACAGGTTTTCGAGCGGCTGCAGGTATTGGAACGGGTGGATGGCATTTGCACAGAAGCAGGCGATGCTCGGCCGCACCACAATTCGGGGCGGTGATGACCGAAGATTTACGACACAACGGAAATGGACCCGGCCAGTGACACCGTCGTCAACCCCAATAAACCCTTTTCAGGGCAACTCACAAGGCGAGCACGTTTCCGCACTACCAGGCTGCCGGCATTGAAGACGGACTGGGCAGTCTAAGCTGTTGAAAACAACAGTCAGATTTACGGGGAGTCTCTAAGTTCGCCGGGATCCGAATCTGGCGGGTGCAGGAGTAGCAAGGAACGCTATGTTTGGGAGCGGCTTGTGTCAGTGGAAGGTAGCGCCAGTGGGTGCACACAAGGAACGCTATGTCTGGGCGAACAGAAGGAAGGCTCTGTTGTCGATGAACGATAGCACTCACAAAACAAAGGGTAGTGGTGGATGCACTACCACACAATTCGACGAAGCGCGACCCCAAACTGACCCCTATAGACTTGATTCTCACCATCGTCTAAGCGAGCTCGTGCAGTTTTCCATTTACAGGTACTAGCGCAAGAGCTTATCGAACTCGGACATCCCCACTGCGTAGACAAGGGAAATGTAGAAAAGAATGAAAGATCCCTTCAACCCTTCCAAACATTGATTTGGCCAGTCGAGAAGGCAACACTCGATTCTGCGACAAGACTCCGCACACCGCGACGGTCAAAAACCTTGGGGGGCAACAAAGATCGTGGGCGCGAAAAATTGCTCGCCTTCATAAATGCCCTCGAAGGGGTTAATGGGGGTTGCCGACAGTGACAACGGCCGTGTCCCTTATTTTCGGCAACCCCCATGAACCCCTTGAAGGGCATTTCAGAGGGCGAGCAATTTCTCGCACCCACAGTCCTCTCGCAATCAACTCACACTCGAAGCTCTAGGCGCCACACAAAAGACGGATAGATTCGCGTCGATCCTCAAAGTCCGCCTAGATCCGAACTTGGTGGATTCGCCTGCATTTGTAACGGGTGGATGGCGTTTGCACAGAAGCAGGCGATGCTCGGGCGCACTGCATTTTGGGGCGCCGATGAACGAAGATCCACGACACCGAAAATGGACCCGGCCAGCGACACCGTCGTCAACCCCAATAAACCCCTTTCAGGGCAACTCACAAGGCGAGCAATTTTGCGCACTACCAGACCGCTGACATTGAAGACGGACGGAGAAGTCCAAGCCGTTGAAAACAACGGGCAGATTCAGGCGGAGCCTCGAAGTCCTCCGGGATCCGAATTTCGCCGGTGCTGGAGTAGCAAGGAACCTGTTTTTGCGCGACCGGTGTCAGTGGAACGGAGCGCCAGCGGGTGCACACAAGGAGTGCTATGCTTGGCCGCACAGAAGGAAGGCTCTGCCGCTCTCACGTTGTCGTTGTACGATAGCACGCGCAGAGCAAAGTGCAGCGGTGGATGCACCACTACAAAATCGGGCGCAGCGCGACCCCAAACTGACCTGTAGTGCAAGAGTTCATCGACCTCGGACATCTCTACCGCGCAGACAAGAAAAATGTAGAAATTGATAAAAGACACCTGCTGCAACCCTTCCAAACCCCGATTTGGCCAGTCGACAAGGCGACCCCCGATTCGCGCGCCGGTAACGTCGACGTGCGAAAGCGCGAACCGGAAACCACGCAGAAACACGAGCATGTCTACGACAAGAATCCGCGCACTGGGACAGTCAAGACCCTCTGGGGGCAACAAAGATCGACGGCACACCGACAAGGGACACGACCGCTATCATCGTTGGCAACCCCCACAAACCCCTCGAAGGGCATCTCAGAAGGTGAGCAATTTTTCGCACCCACAGTCCTCGCGCAATCAACTCACACTTGAAGCTCCAGGCCTCATGCGAGCACTTTTGCGTGCCCGGAGGCCTCTGATAATCAGAACACACTCGACAGTCGTGGCCGTTGAAAAGGGCGGTTAAATTTACGCGGGACCTCAAAGTCCGCCGGGATCCGAACTTGGCGCTTGCTGGACTGGCTAGTAACCGGTTTGCACGGGGGACGACGAATATTTGGATGACCGGTGTGGAATTGCACAGAAGGAACGCTAGGCTTGGCTGCATGGCCAGGGAGGCCCTGATGCTGCTCACAAGTGGTTTTTCCGAAAGAGCACGCACAACAGAAATGGTCGTTGCAATTGCACCACGTCGGAAATTGGCGCAGCGCGGCCCCCAATAGACCCCCATGGACCCCGATTCTCCTCATCGACAAAGCGAGCACTTGCGGTGATCCAGTCGCAAATGTTGCCATCCTTGATGACAATGACTGCAAGCAAAAAAAAAAAAATGACCACGGCTGGKGGACCCCCGATTAGTACCGCAGACAAGGCGAGCTCGCACTTGGGCAATGGCAGGTTCCACAGCCAGGATCATGGGACCACGAACGAGTGCCAACCACGAAGTCCGCCCGGATCCGAACTTCAGATCGGTTGCCACGTTCGACCGCGAGCATTAAACACTTCGTTTTTGCTGGGGTCCCATTGATAGGACTGTCTTTTTGCGGCAACGCCACCGAAAGAACAGTCATGCAAACCGTAAGCGTCTTATTTCTGCGACGCAGTCGAAACAACAATAATCATCCGAGCAGCTCGCGACTTCGCATGCTTCAGATTGCAAGTCCGCCGGGATCACGCTGACAATTGGCATGGCGTTATGAACTATCGACCCCACGCCCGAAAGCTGGAAACAGTGTCCCGCAAAACGTAGTCATCAGGGCAACCCGGGATGGCATTGTAACTGCGAACACGAAACCAACAACTGCCAAACAAAAAACGTGGAGTCGCATGTGAAAGCCTGTCGAAATGGGAACTTCGGATCCCGGCGAACTACAGCAATCATGCACTATTTTCGTACCTGCCCGTGTACTCCCTGCGGCCGCGCAACGGCAACAGATTGCCGCTTTCACGAGAGGACTGCGCATGATTGCTGTAGTTCGCCGGGATCCGAACTTCACATCTCGCCAGGCAACCACAAGCCACGCGCTGTTTTTTGTTTGGCTGTTGTTGGTTTCGCGCTTGCATTGACAATGGCGACCCCCCTTGCCCCGATGACTGAGACGTTTCCCAGAGGCGGCCGGGTTGTTCGTTATTGAACGAGGCCATGTTTTCGTGTCGAGGTTGTCGTCACGAAACATGCGGCGCTCACGCCGAAGAAACGCCATCGTCATTGCAGCGAGCAGTGCAGGCATTCTCCCTCGCGCGCATGCAACGTGTGGATTCTTCGTTCTGGAGCCCGCGGATGTTACGTGCACAGTCCTGGCATTTGTCGTACGGAATGCGATATCGCATCCCTCACGACCAGCGCCAGGAGCGCGCGATCAACATCCATGGCCTCTATGGTGGATGATGTGCACGTTGTGTGCGCGGGATGGAGACGACAACAACTCTCCCGGGATTGACGCCATAGTCTCTTCGGGGAGGGAGGCTCAAGTGTTGTGGCGAGAACACGAACACGGAACGACGACCCCCTCCTATTTATGAATACCATACCTCTCACTGCACGCCACGTGGAGGCGGACATCCTTCCCACCGTGGCCACCGCGAGACGCTTAATACCAACAGTGGTCGCGCGCAGCCCATGTGGCATCCGCTTGTCGCTCGCCACCACCGCCGCGACTACTGTCCGTCCATGCTGGCACAGTTGGCCCCACGATGGACTCGAACCATCAGTCGTGGATTTGCAGTCCAATGCGTCTCCTTTGTGATAACCAACCTCTAATCTCTTTGATGAGAACAACAAACGTGCGAGGGATGTGTTTCGAAGGGGTTTCGTTTTCTACTGGGAATAGGCGATTTCGTGTTTGCCTCGACCGCGAGGGAGTGGTTTGCATGTTCAGCTTGTGATCAACGACCCTTTTTCTTCAATGCCAAGCCAAACAAGAATCGTGGGGGCGGTCGCGTGGAACGAATGAGAGAGAAGCAGAACGGGACACGTAAACCGTGTGCCCCGATGTCCACGTCAGTCGTTCCCGCCGTCCCAGCCACTTGCGACACGTGGCACGACATGATGATAATGATGACGACGGTGATGAACACGATGATGGTGACGATTACGGTGGTGATGTTGATCTGGACGACGATGTCGCTGATGATGATGACGATGTTGACGACGATGATGATGTTGATGATGATGTTGGTGATGATGATGATGATGATAATGACGATGATGATGATGACGACGATGATGACGATGCTGATGATGACGATGACAACGAAGATGACGATGGTGGTGATTTTGATGACGGCGACGATGTCGCTGATCATGATGATGTTGTTGATGACGTTGATGATGTTGATGATGATGTTGATGATGATGTTGATGATGATGTTGATGATAATGACGATGACATCGACGATGTTGATGATGATGTTGTTGATGATGATGATGATGTTGATGAAGATGATGATGATCACGATGACAATGATGGCGATGATGATGATGATGATGATGAAGATGATGACGATGATGATGGTGGCGACGATGATGGTGATGATGGAGGCGATGATGATTATGATGATGATGGCAAGCAAGAATCAGAAGGGCCGCTCGCGAGGAAAAAACGAGCGGGAATCAGAAGGGGACACAGAAACCATGTGGCCCAATGTCACCGACATCCTTTCCCTCCGTCCCCGCAACTTGAAACAGCTGGCGCGACGCGGCCGCTCCCATGGGCCGGCAAACATGCCTGACGCCCGACATGTGGGCATGCAGAACAACACTTTACCTTGAAGAGGGCACAAAACACACGACGACGCAGCTCTTTGATGGGTCACAGTTCTTCGACGAGGCGCAGTTCTTCGACGACGGCGAAGCGCACACGATGGCGCAACTGCTCGACAAGGGAGGACAAACAGCGGAGCAGAAAAGGCGATGGAGGATGTCGCTGACGGGACGTCGTGCGCGAATGCACTCGTCGGGCTCGAGATGTGAAAGGGCTGCCCCAAACCCGAGGCAGCTGAGCCTCAGACTGTCGTCGCACCCCATGGAAAGACCCGCCCGTGTACCCCCGCACGGCCACAGACCCCGGTCGCCAGCCAGGAGACGTGAATGGCCGCGAATCCCTCCAACCTCCCCTTTCCCCCAGGCCCCATGCCCCCTCCCCCCTCCCGCGGTTCTCCCCCCTCACCCTTTGGAAAGCACAAACTGCCCCCCCGCGACACCTGAGACCTCCTCCACTGGGGCCCGCGAACCCGAAGACACGAACACGACGGGCCCTGAACAAGGGCCCGTTTTCCAATGACGTCTGGGAAGGGCTAGCCCGCAGGGACGTTTTTGTCACATTTCGACGCACCAGGCCCCCCTCACGTCAATTTCGACGTGCAGCCACCATTTGATGCCCGGATCGAACAGTCGCGCGTCGGCGCGCGGACCCTGCACGGAAATCCGAAAAGGAAGGTCCGAGGGGGCCTTGTGTTCGGCGCTCCTACGAATACGAGCGGCGCCCTGGGCATTGACGATGCGTTCTGCGTTTTTGCTGGGGAGATGCTGCCCAACGGAAGCCACGCACCGCCACTGTCCTCAACAACTGGCGCGCCATAGCTGGCACAGCCATTCTTCACCGCGCACGTTTCGTGCCACCGACGCACCCCACATGCCCTCGCATGTTCCCCCGCCTACCAAGTCCTTGTCCACGTCATATTCGACGTCGCTTCCGATCTCCTTTCTCGAAAGGCGTGCCCGCCACCCCACGCAGCACCCAAGCAAACGCGAAGTGCACGCCCAAAGGTGGACAGAGTGCCGTCACGATAAACGCCGGGGTTCGCGCTCATCTTCACTAGGCAGTTCCACATGGTGAGTGCGCACGCAGCCGGGACGTATGTGTGCATGTGCGCGCGAGCGGGGGAGGTTTTTTGTGATGATATGCTCGCGCTGATCGAAAGATTTCGCGGCTGCATGTGTGCGGGTGGGCGTGTGTGTGTGTGTGTGTGTAGGACGGTCCTTTTCTTCAAGAAATTTTCCCATCAAATGACCATCTGCATCGTTGCAACAAATTGATGTTCGACTTCTGTTAACAAACTGCACTGACACTACTGTGAGAAAATCTGCAAAGAAAACAACAATGAAAAAGGAAAGAAAAGAAAAACACAGGCAAAGGCCAAAGAAGAAACACTTGCTGTCATGAAAGAAGCTTCTGAAAAAAAGTCGAACGCATGTCTCA
>BFEA01000124.1:614675-632841 GCA_003427395.1 Chara braunii
TTTGAAATGTCTATAACCCTATATTTTTACCTTCTTTTTTTTTTTTTTTTTTTTTTTTAATAGCCCTAAAAATATCTATGTGTAACCAAAAAACAAACAAACTCCTTTCATCTGTTTTTGTTTTTTCCCAAATGTCTTTACATTTTTGATTTTTTTTTAAATACAGTTAAAGCTCAAAAAATACAAATAAAAATATGAGGTTATAGAACTCAAAAAGATCTACAACCCTATATTTTTCATTTAGTTTTTTTATTATTTTTAGCCCGCGAAAAAAATCATCGCGGGTCCCGTTGTAACACGTCTAACGGGTTTTTCAAGGAGGATTCAACGCGGATTCAACGTGCGTTGAATTTTTCAACACGGAACCCGCGTTGAATAGATTTTCGGACATACAACCAGGCGTGAGTTTCGGGCGAAGGGTTTCCCCGAAGCGTTCTTCTTGAAGGTTCTCGAAGGATGTGCGACAAAAAAAAAAGATTTGGTCTGGAAGTTGACGGCATAGCTTATGAGGCTGTCCTAACCTTTTGGGATCTGGTTTTCTTTGAGTACCTGAGCTTGGTAGGAGACAATTTGGGGTGAGGGGCAAGCTATTTTCGCGGAGTTGACCATTAATATAGAATTCGTGAAAACCTAACAATTCTTTTTTTAGGTTTGCACGAAATTTTTTAAAGATTCAGATAATACATTTTTCAGGCCCCCTACATGAACAACATTCTATGTGAAGTAAATAAACCGCAAAAAATGAATAAAAAAGTATTTTTTTTAAACCACTAGAAGTGGTGAGGAGAGAAGCAAGTCTTTTTACCAAAAATCATTACCTTGCGAAGCACCGTTTGTTCAAGAATCGAAATATCCAAAATTTTTGTTTATTTAAAAAAATCAAATTTATAGTTCTATAAGGTATGTAGTACAATGAACCTATTCGGGGGTTTTCCAAAAATGCACATATATTCTCTTATTCACGAATACATTCTCTGAGATATGTTCTCTCATACATGGACGAATATATTGTTTTTTTGTATTTTTTATTAAAATATTTTTCCATTTTTGAATTTTAAATCGTGGTTGGCTAAGAATTTGAAGATGTCCCCGAGGCAAAAGTTGTTTGAATTCTTCTTTTACATAATATATAGTTTTTTACAAGAATTTTACAATAGACTTTAAAATGAATTATATTAATTTATAGTTCTATAAATTAGTTTTCACAGAACTTGGTTTTTACCAAACTGTTGAAAACGACTTATAGTTCTATAAATGAGTATTCACTGAAACTGTTTTTTTTAACGTCTTTCAAGTTGGCTTTGCAGTCCTTAGCGATTGATTGTTTGAGCTGTGTTTTTTGTCAATCTACTGAAAACGACTTATAGTCCTATAACATGTTTTTTTATTGGAAAGGGTTTTCTTGCACATTTTGATAATCACTAGACTTTTTGCCCATTTTTTTGCCTCCTTTATCGGGAACCAATTAAAAACACTCTCTCTAATGTATTAAAAATAAGAGTTTGACTTTTACTTTTTCATTCTATAAAAAATATTAGGTTTTGTGGTTTTGTTAGGTTTTCACGAATTTAGTGCTGATTGCAAGGACCTAGCTAGAGACAACGAATGGGCCGTGCGTCTTGTTGTTTTCTTTTCTTGTTTTCTATTTCTTTCTATTTTCGAAAGTTTTTTTTTCATTGTTTTGGCAGTACAACAGATGCGGTGAAAACGTGAGTAGTAGTATATAGGTAGTGATTTTTGACCTACTCCCCCTCTTTGACAACGGAGGCAGGCGACAGTAACCGAACATGATTCGGGGGCTGATTGCCTGAAGCGGATTGGTGGTACGACACAGAGTTTTGGGAGAAGTAGGGAGGATTACGTGAAGTGATGTAAGCACGAAGTTACTCGCCACATTGCGAGCTGACGATGAACTCAAGATTCTTTCTGTTGTTAAATTGTCACAATCCTCTGAGGTATTTTTGACTACGATGACACGTATACATGTGAGATCGTGAAGTTTGTATTGTCAGTTTTACACCTGGCAGAGCACTCGTTAACCGTCAGAGAATTTTACTCCAGATTTGGTATTTGAGACTGTTTTTACATTGAAGAAGGAAGAGTTGCAAGGAGGAAAAGTTGCGAGGAAGTGAGAATGTGTGGTTGTGATGGCGTCGGGTGGACAACAAGGTGGAGGAGCGGAACAACAGAACCAGTCACCGAGGAGGGGACCTCCTACATGTTATCAATGTGGGAAACCTGGACAGTACAGTTTCGAGTGCTGGAAATACGGAAGGTCGTAGAATTAGCAATCGAAAATGGGCAGTGGAGGTTCACCTCTTAAGCGTTGGGAGAAGGGATCAAGCTCGACATCCTCCCAAGTTGCAGAGAGTGGCGCAGTGAAGGATCTTGTGGCGCTACTGCTGGCGAAATAAGAAGCGAAAGCGGCCAAGAGAAAAGAAAAGGAGGAAGGTGAGAAAAAGGAGAAGGAGAAAAAACTGCAAGAAAAAAAAAGGAAAAGAAGGAAAAGGGGCGAATAGAGAATGAGCAACGGATGGCGAGGATCTTTCAGGTACAAATGGTGCAGTGGGCCCCACCTCCTAGTTGTTCTCACCGCACACATAAGCATGGGAGGTCCGCGAGGAGATGGCGTCCACGAAGGATCCCGTATATGCCTGACGGAGGTGTATCGAAAGAGGATATAAAAGGATTGCGGGAGAAAGATGAAAAGTTGGGCCTGAGTACGGAGTAGAGAAAAAGAGAATCCACTGACGAAGATTTTTCATCAACACCACCATCGCTGACGAAGAACGGGCACCGCGGAAGAGGGAGACCAAAAGCTTCAGCGAAGAAAATGAAGACGGGGATGAAAGCGATGATGTTACAATCGATACGTAAGAAGTTTGATCCTATCAAGAACGGTGCTACTGTGGGTAATGACGTGGGAGCAAGGACACGATTTGTGGAGGATACAAAGGCTTACCTGGAGGGAACGGATTACAAGATTATCCAGAGGATGTGTAAGGCAGAGAAGCTACCGTACGTTCGGAAGTTGCAGACCATCAATGCCTTAGTAGAAAAACGGGCGATGCTAGCTTACGATAAGTCGGAGGATGCGGAGAAGCAGGAACGAATAGCAGGTAAGAAAAAAAGGAGGAGGAATCTGACGTATTAAGTAACACCCGTTCGGAAGAGAGCGACGAATCTGCATCCGAATGAAGAAGTGAAGAGATTAAGAAATTATGACGAATCTGTAGGGAGTTGGTGAAAAAAAGGAAAGAAAGGAGTGGTATCTGCCGTGAGTTGGAGGATGCTTTTGGGACCACCGTTATTGCGTTGGCACATCGCGGTTGTATACCGTGGGTGTGAAAGTTCGTCCCCAATTAAGCATCTCTCTTTGCCAGTGATAAAGAGTTTCTGCAGAATCATGTCTCCTGCGTTTATGCTGGAATATCGTTAGTTTGCAAGGCAATATATATTGGACGTACAGAACGGGAGTTGATGTGAGATGGGCTAATCATTTAAGTAGGAGTGAGGGGAAAGCAGGATGCACAACGCATTTCCATCGATGGTTACGACGAATTGGATCATAGAACTATGTTCTCAGTCCAATTTGTCGAGCCGAACCTACGAAACTCCCCGTAATTGAAGATTTTTGCATACGAAGATGGTCTCCGACGCTTAATAGGTTTCGCGCAAGGTCAACGGGGTCAGGATCTAGAAGAAGTCGTAAGGGAAAGAAAGAAAGCCAATAAAGGGAGATTCTAAAAGAAAGGAAGGCAAACCAGTGTAACTAGTCAGGTTCTGGATTGAGGATGAGGTGAGGAAGACGGTTAGTCTGATTGATCTATTGATTGAATAGTTGAGAGTAGGTAATGTTTGCTTTTCTCTATTGACTGCGGAAGGTAATGCATGGGGTGATACGAAGAAAAAGGTACGCAGGCTGTTTCGTGATTCAGAAGTCCTTGAAAATGAGAAGATTATTAAGCTAAGGGTTTGCAAGAAGAGAATTGAAAATGGTGGAGAGTTGAAAATTTGGAGGTTGAGGAAATGGGAAAGTGGATGTAGAGGACAAAAAGCTACGTTGGCCTTGCTTTTGAAGTTTCCCGAGAGGAGGAAGGAGATTGTGAAATTTCCGTTACGATTGCGGACTGAATTACTAGGGGTGGCGAAAGAGTTTTCTAGGAAGGGAACACGTAGCCTATTACGTCGAATTTTGTATGGGGCGATAAGGCAAGAGACGGGGATCAACCTGTATAGTAGGTTAGCAGTGAAGATTCGCTACGATGATCGGGTTAACTTGGCATGAATTCGAAGACTGTGTGATGAGAAAACAGGACGATTGGGAATACCGGTGTGTGCCAACGAGGTCATGAAGCGTAAATCGCGAATCAACTGGGCAAATAAACCAGCAATTGGTGATTTATTGCATAACCATAGGGAGCAGTCCTCCCGAGTGGTAGCAGGCTAGCAGCCTGTAATTGTGCGGGTTTTGAGTTGCGCCGAACTGGTGGGCATGTCCAATGTCGGTTGGGTGACATATCAGGAATTCATCCATTGATAGCAAATGCTAAGAATGTGCCGAGATGCTCGAACAATGGGCGTGCGTTGAGATTGAGAGAGGAAATTGAGGAAGGTTTCAGGAATTGGAAACCAGAGAGAGAAACAGAAGTACTAGTGAGTCTCGAGGAGGCCGAGGGATGTTTGAATGAGGTCAGTTAAGGAAAGGACGAGTTGCAGATTGAAGAGGTGTGGAAAGTGAAGAAGAAGTTTGAAGGGTTGGTGTTCACACCGGTTGACCGTAATCCGGGTGAAACTGTGGTTGTGGGCCCATTGTTGTATTATGAAGGAATGCAGGATCTGTTCGTTCACAATGTGGGATATGTTATCGTTCCAGTGTCAGAAGAGAGATACTGGAAGGAGAGCCATCAGGGTTTTGTTGAGCAACGTATCAGACACCTGGGAAAGTGGAAGAGGGAAGGGAAAGCCGGAAGAAGTTATGTTATACCCAAATAAAAGGAACTTTATCTATTTCGTCCGATATGCCCGACATTTAGCGAACCGGCGAATGCGTTGATTAAAAAAATGTCGAAGGCGCTGAACTTGCTGCTGAGCAAGTTGCCGGAACAGGAACACTTTAACCTACAGGTAGTGTCGTTACTGGCAATACGTCTAACAAAGGCAAATAATGCATTCAAGCGTATGGGGAAGAAAACTTGCATTATGTTGGCCTCCAATGACCTCAAGGACATGTTCAGTCGGCTTCCCGATACCGACATTATCAGAGCTATCGAACGGCTGACAGAGGTGCATCGGAACGAAGGCAGAAAAATTATGCGAGTCAATCCTAGAGGAAAGGGGGTTGTGTTTGACGGAAAGGGGTGTGAGAAGTGGTGGCCGGACTCATTGGAGGAAATTACGGAATTCGTGAGGTTTGATCTGGAGCATACGGTGACAAGGGTTTCGGGCTATGTATCGAACCACGATCATGACCGCGGGCCTTTTTACCACACGCAGTCGGGATCCCGACTGTGCGGGTCGACCGTCCGCAGCCGACTGCAGGCAACCCCCCCCGACAATTTTTTCAGGAGTTAAAAATGGGCAAAAAAAAAATTAAAAAAGAATGGACGTGTAGATAAAAACAAAGTCTACAGGCCTGTTTTTTGTTTTTTTTTTAATGGAACACTTTAAGGAAGGGAAAACAATTAATAAAGAAAATCAAAATTAAAAAAAAACAAACAAACAAACAAACAAACAAACACTGATGATTTTTTTTTTATTAATTATTTTTAGTGTGTAGGGTCGGTGGAAAAACACTGGCCCACACACACACACAAGCACACACAATCAGTGAATGAATGAATCAATGAATCAAATTCAATCAATCAATCAATCAATCAATCAATCAATCAACAAACCAATCGCAATCAATCAATCAATCAACCAATCAATCAATCAATTTGATTACTTGATTGATTGATTGATTGGTTATGTGTGTGTGTGTGTGTGTGTGTGTGTGTGTGTGTGTGTGTGTGTGTGTGTGTATGTGTGTGTGTGTGTGTGCGGGTATATGTGTGTGTGTGTGCATATGTGCACGCTCGCGTATTTGTGTGTCTGCACGTGTCTGTGTGCACGCGCATGTGTGGTTGTGTGTGTGGGCGTGTGTGTGTGTGGGCGCGCGAGTGTTCGTGCGTGGGCGTGTGTGTGTGCGAGTGTTCGTGTGTTTGTGTATGCGCACGTTCGTGTGTGTGCGTGTGCGCACGTTCGTGTGTGTGCGCATTCGTGTGTGTGTGTATGTGCTCGTTCGTGTGTGTGTGTGCGCACGTTCGAGTGTGTATGCGTTCGTGTGTGTGCACGTTCGTGTGTGTGTGTCATAGTGTGTGTGTGTGTGTGTGTGTGTGTGTGTGTGTGTGCGTGTGTGTGTGTGTGTGTGTGTGTGTGTGTGTGTGTGTGTGTGTGCACGTTCGTGTGCGTGTGTGTGTGTGTGCGCATTTGTGTGTGTGGGGGGGGTTATATATGTGTGTATTAGCGACAATGTTTATGGCAATATAGCCATCATTGAAAAAATCAAAGAATAGTTTGCCCTATTCATATTGTATAGGTTTTTAAAGCACGCAAGCAGTTCTGTGAGGGTGGGAGGCGGAGACATTAGTCCAATTGTAGTGCATCAATCGATTAGAATGATAATTAGTGGGCAGTTAGTTGGGTTTGCGCACTCTTGTCAGTAGGGGAGTCGACCCCGACTTAGCAAAGGGATCAAAGATCCGAGTATGTGTGTGGGGGGGGTTGTGTACGTAACACGGTTATCCACGCAACGTGGGAAACAAGATGCAACCCAAGACGCCCAATTAGTCATGTGTTAGCTAGCTAGCGGCTATGAAGGTCGTGTGATGCACACATGGAGAGTGGGTATAAGTATTAGCAGGTATACGGGGTAAATTTTGTTAATTAGGGAGCAGTCAATTAGTGTAAGTAGGTTATTGATTAGGAAAGGGCAGATGCGCAGCTGTAGGGGGGATGCATGCCCTTAAGCACGCTTTTCGTCGCCTAGCACCCATAGAAGCTCATCAGAGGGATTAGTACCGTTAGTGCTCCTGTTAGTATAGGATTGAGGGGACGGGGAGTTTTCAAGGTGTTGTGGGTGGAGATAGGGAATGTGTTTCCATACCTGAGGGGTCATGACTGGTGTCGCTGGGAGATCAGTCGCCGCCATAACTCTTTTTGTGGCCGCGCAGCGTGATGTTACGTCGCCATAGCTTTTTTTGTGGGCGCACAGCGTGATGTTACGTAGCCTGCAGCGCAAGCTCAGCGAGAAGTGCACAGTATTGTGCTACACCAAACTCAGGCGGAAAAATAGTTAGCACGATTATGTGCTAGTAGGCATGTGAGGAAAGACGCAATGGGAGCGCTTCCGGTCAGCTTCTCGGTAAGCATGCGTATGTGTGTACATGCACATCGTTATCTACAAGCTAGCGTTGCCAGGGGCAGTACTTCATGCTTGCTCAACAACCGTTTTTATGCGGTATGTGCTACTCGTTGTAGTAATCGGGAGGGTATGGGGAAGGGAAGGTCGAGGAGACTGCATTCAGGGTTGGGAGGTAGGTGTAAGCTTATTAGGTTGGGCGTGTTCAAGTATAGCTTAGTTTAGGAGGTGGTGTTGAATATGGTTGTAGCATTTTCATACAAGGGGTGGGTTCTTTTTTGGGGGGCAGGTGTCCCTTTTGGAGGGTGAAGAGATATTGTAAGCGAAGGTGATGGGAGTTACGTTGTATTGTCCAAGGCGTTGTCGGACATCCGGGTGTATGTTTGTCCTACTGTGTATTAGAAAGCCGTTATTTTCGACGATGGTATGGCTATGGAGAGGGCGGGGGATGTCGGAGTTTGTCTGTTTGTGCTTGCGTGCTTGTTTGTTTGCTCGTTTGCACCGTGCTCGGACCGATGTGACGTTTCGAAGTGGTGCTGCATGGGTGCTGTTTTGTGTTTTACCTTAACGTCTTTTATGTGAAAAAACGTTCTGCGCCATTTTCTTCGGGTGTGAGTACGTTTTTGATTTTATTTTTTCGGGTTTATTTTGTGTGGGGTCATATCCCATAACCGGTGTGTGAGGCACTGTTAATCTGGTGTATAGGTGTAAGGTTAGCTACTCGAGTTGCACAAATTTAGCATGCATTGTTCTATTGTTTGTGCTTTGGGTTCGAGTTGCGGGGTATGCATATCGAAGACAATGGGGGATGTATACCTTTTACCGATAAAGTATTATTAACTTTATTAAGTTGGTAGGTGATTATTTACAGGTCAGTAGTTTAAGTTATTTTTAATTAATAATTACTTGGGCTAACGATGTTTTCGTTAAAACTGAAATTGTTTTCATGTTCACTTTTTATTTTAATTGTAAAATAACACAAAGAACTTAGGGAAAAATAAGCAAACAACGAGAAAACAGTGGTTGTACATGAAAGCTGTTGAAGGAAATTAAACACAAATTTTCACCTCGAATGTTCACACGTACACAAGCCGCAAACATGTCACTCAAGGATTGACAATCCACTCAGTAAACATATCACTCAGTAAAACACGCCAACCTCATCAAAAACTGATGAGAAGTCTAGGAAATGTCATTTTACATTGTTGGCAATCCACTCTGTAAACATGTCACTCAGTAAAACATGCCAACCTCATCAAAAACTGATGAGAAGTCTAGGAAATGTCATTATACATTGTCAACATATTTTCAAAATTGCCTACAATACACATTTTCACCCGGAATGTTCACACTAAGTAAACATGTCAACCTCATTTTTCCAAACCTAGAACCATGGACAAAATGTCAAATTCTATTCTGAGTCTCATATAAGGAATACTATTTTGTGAGAAACCGAACGGAGGGAAGTGACCTTTCGCAAGCAAAGATGTAAAACCTAACATAAAAACACCACAACTAGAAGAATCCTCTTGAGCAGGAATCCCATCTACTGATGTATCAAAGTAGGATGTAGGTTCCTCCACATGATATTTTTCCCGAAGATTTTGTCGCTGAAACCCCGCTCTGAAAAAACCTTCCAAAAGTTCGAGGGCTGGACCGTACTCAACACGATGGAGAGAGATGTACCGGCGATTGATCCCGTTCCCACTGTCGGGTTCGACTCGACAGTGACTGCTGGACTAGTGTCGTGTTCGACACGACCGTGTGACTCTTTGACAGGTGAAGCACCGCCGATAGTTGTACTGCCCCCCCGTGGTCCCGAAGCCTTGCCAGTCGCACCAGCCATCGTTTCCGATTGAGGTCCCGAAGCCTTGCCAGTCGCACCGGCGATCGTTTCCGATCCCACTGTCGGATTCGACTCAACCGTGTGACTCTTCGCTCGGTCAAGCCGGGAACGCTCCAATGCGAGGCCACTGTCGTGTTCGACTCGACCGTGGGACCCTTCGACAGTTGAACCACCACTTGATCCTGATCCCGTGCGCTCTGTTTCTTGAGGCCCCTGAGACCCTTCGACAGTTGAACCACCGCCGATTGGTCCTGTAGGTTTGCCATGCCCACCGCCGCTTGGTGCTGATCCCTTGCCTTCTGTTGCTTGACGCCCCTTAGACTTTTCGGTTTGTTGTCGTTCCCCACGACTTGCGTCCTTGCCACTTGCACCGTCATTCGGTTCCGTACCCTTGTCACTTGCACCACTCCCCGATCGCAACGCTTTGCCATGCGCACCTCCGCTCGATCCGGATCCCTTGTCATGGTCACCACCGCCGCTTGATTTTTTCCTCTTCCCAAGATCTTCTCTGACATGCTTATAATATCCATAAGCTGGGCTGGTTTGTCTATCATAGAACTCTTCCAGATACTCAAGCCATTGCGATGTTTTGAACTCTTGGAAAATTTATTATGTTCTTTCATCTAGTCTTGATTGAGAAACCTCCGGATTAAGTCGCAAGAGTCGCTTGGCAATCTGATTTTTGACATGTTTCAGAAAGTTCGATCCTGACATACGCCTGTGGAGGCAAAACTGTCACTCCCCTTCTTCTTTTATAGCCATAACCCACCTCCCTCTCACCAATGCAGGTTGGAAGTGTTGGGGGTGCCATATAATGTGATGACCCCATGTGGCATCATCCGTCACCGTATAATCGTCTCAGCACACTATAGGCCCCGGAAGCAGTCAAATGTCTGCAAGGATTGTGTCTCAAATCTCGTACTCCAAAGACTCATTAGGTGGAGGTTGTTGTGGAGTTCGAGAGCGTAGCAATTCCATAATAGTACTTGGGCTGTGTACAAATGGTGCCAGAGTTGCCACCAACTCTGGGGAGAGCATTGCTAGAACACTCGGATCCAGACTACCTCCGGATGCCACCGTCATCGTATTGCCCGCCATCTGAGTCGGCGTAACAATAGAAGAAGTCGGGGGCTAAGTCATTAACTGACCTATTGAAACCGCCATGCTCGAAGCTCCTTTAGAACCGCACGATGTGCCTGGAACACCCATTCTCTGCGAACCCGGGCTACAAGCTCTTTGCCTTTCAGCTGCCAAAGCCGCTTGCAAAGTGCCATCAACACTCTCTTCTTTTGAGTCGTCGACATCAAAGTCCTCACGATCCACAAAACAAGTCACATAACCTGCGATTGTAAACGCCCCGATTTGTTGGTCGAAGTACATGGTCTCCAAGCGGTCGAGAAATGAAACCTCCTTCTCCGATGGTGCTTTATGATAACCCCTCAAGAGCTTCTCCACTTTTTTTCTTCTGAGGACATAAGTACGTTTCCCTCTGCATTGCGGCTTTGTTTCGAAGAGAAACTCCCAAATATTGACCACGTTTTGACCAACCTTGTAGACGAGATCACGCCCTTCATCATGTGGAGGAGGCGGCTTAGTAAAGTTGGCGTAGTAATCTCGAGTTTTGACCATCTTGTCAATGAACTGAATGAGGAACGCGAACTTCATACCCTCCCCTTCCAGAACAATGCAATGACGGTGACTCTTTAACAGCTCCCAAACCAATCCCGCATGACCTTTCTCGAGGAAAACGACAGCCTCATCCGCAGGACAAAAATGCTCCAATGTCTCCACCATCGCATTCGGCTCCTTTTCCATACCATCATAGACCACTTTCTCCGGTGGATCCATACCTGCCATTTTCCACTTTGATGGTAGAAAGTTCTTCTCCACGACATCAATCAACATCTTCGGCTTTCTCTCTCTCCGCACAAGTGCCGATATGTCAGCCACCGGCTCGGCAGATGATGGACCTGCAGCTTGAATATCTTCAAACAAGGGAATAGTGTTGTGATGAAAATCCCCGTCGTTGGAGTACATGATGACCACCATTATGTCTGTGTCCTCCAAAGGCAAGTTTGCAACCTTATATGCCGCTTTCCCCTTTGTTTGTTATACACGAGTCCATTTGAGAAGATCCAAGTGAATGTCCCACATCGCGACTCGCCTCAAGAACGTGAACTTGCAAGGGCGTGGAACGAAGCACAACAATGTCCAATACTCGCCGCCAAGTTTGTCCATGAACTTCTTGAGTCCATGAAACACTTGTTCAGTCCACGCACCCATCTGGGTCGGGCGACACAAATCCAGGACGGTTGCGTGACACGTCAGGTGTCTGACGGCTCTAAACATCTCCTTGCAATCCATCTCGTCTGAAACATCGCTCGGTTTCCACTGGAACGGCACGAATACAGATGTCACGTCCTGTTCCTGGAAATATAAGTATCTCGCTTGTCCCGACATACGAATGCTATGCGAACCCCCAGTTTCAGATCTACGCAACAACTTGTTGACAAATTGAATGAACTCTTCGGGGCATTTATTTGCAAGCGATTTTGTTTTCTTGAAGCCCTCCTCTCCTTTCTCATCCTTGCCTCCAAGTGCAGCCGGAAATGACCGCACTCAACTCGTTTCTTTGAAATGCCGTCCCTGGTCGATCCACCTCTCCGATGTCAATCCCTGATCAGAATACCTAGCGAACAAATCAGAAAGGTTGTCGAAGAATGGTTCCTTCCACTCTGACGGCTTCTTGTGAGGGTCAGAAATGAAGACGAAGAAGTGAAACATTCTCAACATTGCTCTTTCYTGCTTCACCATTTYCACGTATGTCTCCATCGAATGTTTCCCGRCAGTRTKAGCARCTTTAYTTAGCCTTGGAGCCAGTACGACGCTTCCCGTGAGAATGTCTCTCAACAGCTGCAGCCTCTCACGCCTCCCCAACGTAGACATAGTCTTCCATGATCTGACATCCGGATCGCGCACAGCCACGAGGTAACCAGGTCCTCTAGTACTCTGAATCCAGTGCACTGAACCCTGACTCCTTTTTCTAACTCGAATCTGGGGCCAAGTCTCGGCGCTTTCCCCGATTCACATTGTTTGGTGGCAGGCTTCACACCATCTTTCCCCGACAACTGTCCACTCTCCCAAGCAGAATACACTTGTTGCACCTTGTCGAACACATCGTCTGTCGCCCTTGCCAATATCATGTAAGGCCCGAGGAAGTCAGACCACTCCCTCCTCCAAGCCTGAAGTGAAAGAGTAACCAAATGATCACTCCCGGTCGCGCGCAGAGCCATCGCCGCAAACTCTCTGTAATCCTTATTTTTGACGTTTGCAGCAGTTCCGCCTATAGCTTCAGGACGACCGGCTGCTTGCAACAACTCTCGTATGTTCTTAATGATAGTAATCTGGTGCGGAGGAGTATTCCATTTGTCCTTCGCATTTTGGAAAGTGCTCAAGGTGCAGTAATTTTCCATGCTCCTATCTGGATAGTAAACAGGCCTTGCAGTCCAACAATCCAAACGGAGCTCATGGGCGATGTCAGGGCATTCTTGAGAACATTTCCTCCCCGCCGCAACATTGTGTTGACCATTGAGAGGGTACCGGTAGTACTTGCGCATGATTTGGAGATCGAATTCGCGGGGCGTCACTCTTCTCGCCCTCACATTCGTACCGGAAGCGTCAATATGCATTGTATCATGTAGCCCAATCAACAGAAGGACAGGCTTCTCGTACAATGCACATACATTCACCCCGGCTGCCCCGGTCGTTCTCTCTCTGATTGCTGCCTCACCCGACTCAACCATTGTTTTATAAAGGTCATCAATAAGCTCCTGATCGAGGAAGCGTTGATTATATCTGAATTTCTCATCAGGGATATCCAGAATCCTGTCCAACTTGACAGAAATGAACTGCATTTTCGGTCTCTGGTTACCATTCTCGTCGAACTCAAGGAAGAAGTCTTTGCTCAGATGACCAGAAGAATTCCCATGCGGCAGAATCTGCAAACCGGGCGGTCTGGTGACTGTCTTGCCCACAACGTCTTCATCTGACTGTGGCTGGTCCGATGGAAAAAAGGAAGTTTTTTCCATCACACCTCCCTTCGCTGCTTTTTTCCTTGGCTGCCGTTTTTTCTTCATGGCTTCCTCAGCCTCCCGCGTACGTTGGACGGCCTCCTCAACTGCCAGCATTTTCAACTTGCGTTTGCCCTCCTCTTGCTTGGCTCCCCCCTCCTGCTTGGTTTTCTTACTATCCATAGCACTTCTCCTCTCTTGCCTCATTTTCCTTTTCTTCTCAGCTAGTCGTACTGCATCGGCATGCGCCGGCTCGACCCCAACTTCGCGGTGCATTTCCCCGCGCCCTGGATCCGTTTCCCAATGCCCATGACCCGGCGCGAGCAGCTGCATTCGTTTGGAACCCCGATGCACATCTGCATACCCTCCCTCGCCGGTCGTTTCCTCTTCTTGCCCTTCGTCCTCATACTCAACCCCTAGACGACCCTCCAACTCGCCCGGCCCACCCCTCTCGCTGATTGTGTGTTCACTCTCTACTTCCTCTTCTTCGCCACCCTCCCCACATTCTTCACGTTCTCCATCGCGCTCCCATTCTTCTTCGCTGTTTTTCTCGTCGTAATCTCCAAAATAATGCGACCCAGCAGGAATGGCCAACTCATAGCACGGCGGGCGGACCAAGGAAACGGGTTCCTTGGTTGATGTTGGTCTATGCTTCACAGGGGCTGACGGCACGATTTGGCCACGACACGGACCTTTCTCCCCGATTTGCCCAGATTTCGGAACTCGTGTTGCTGCAACCGTAGTCCGAATTGATGGCGGAGGGCGGGCACCTATAATGATCGGTTTCGACAACGGAGCCGCCTCCAAAGACGACAAAAGCACGCTTTTCGGTTCAGATATGCGGTCGGAAGCATGCACCACCGGCTCATGCCCTGCGACCACATGTCTGTCGAAGAATGCGAAAACCGATCGAAGGTATGGCAACGTCAATTTCTCCGTCCCAGGCGGATTGAAAATGTCATAAAGCCTCTTGCCGTACCCAGCGTGTTTGGCCCAACGAAGAGCAACACGTTTGACACCCGCCATCCTCTCACCTCTAGCGTTAAGGACCATCGTCAACTCCAACATGGCCGACGGTGATTTTTCTCCACTCCACTTAACCACACCGCCAATCGGAACAATGTTATCTTTTATCACCACGTACAAAACCAGCCCACCCGAGCGTTCCCCGATTCCACCCACCCAGTCCAACATCCAGCACTTGTCTTTGTGGTCGACGACAGACACCTCGTCTCCCACACCTGCAGCGGACGTGTCACCAGACCTTTTACGCCTCGGCACAACGTCCATCGCAGATTTCCCCTGCCGACCAGTAGCCTCCTCTTCTCGACCCGCAGCCCCACCACTCATCAACACAGCCGAATCCGGTCCCGAACCTCGAACATGGGCGGAAGGAGTGCCCGTAGAAGGTGCACCCCGCAGCACCGGGGTTCGGTGGCCCTTAGGCCCCGGTGTGTCGCCAGCCCCCACGCCAGCCGTCGGTGTCCCCTTCGGTTTTTTCAGAGACTGCTCCATGCTCCCGGAACCAGCACTAGTACGTCGTTTGCTTGGCTTCCCCTCACGATCCATGCCGAGCAGCTAGTTGCAACTGAAGAAAATGCAGAAGCGAGAAAGCAGTCATTGTTTTGCCAACGTGCAAACACCACAACACTTCAGAACAAGAGTAGACAGGAACACAGAGAAACTGAAGCGGGCCGCAGCCCGCCAGCTCGTCGTCGTTTCACTGTCGTGTCGAACTCGATGGTCGTGCCACGACGTCCTCCAGTACCGTCGAATCCGACACGAGAGCGATATTGCGGTGTCGTCGTGTCACTGTCGTGTCGAACCCGACGACACTGCGCAGGCTGACCAACCGTCATGTTGGACACCACAGCTACACTGTTGTCTGTCGTGCGACTGTCGACCAAGCGGCCCTTCATGCACCGTCTGGTCGCCAGATAATAGTGTCCATGTCGTGTTCGACACGATGGTCGCCAAACGGTGCTTGTAGGGGAGCTGACCATCGTGTTCGACACGACAGCGACACTGTCGTCCGCCGTTCGACAGTCGACCAAGTGGCCCTTTGGGCACCGTCTCGAATCCGACACGAGAGCGACATTGCGGTGTCGTCGTGTCACTGTCGTGTTGAACCCGACGGCACTGCGCGGGCTGACCAACCGTCGTGTCGGACACGACAGCTACACTGTTGTCTGTCGTGCGACAGTCGACCAAGCGGCCCTTCATGCACCATCTGGTCGCCAGAAAACAGTGTCCATGTGGTGTTCGACACGATGGTCGCCAAACGGTGCCTGTAAGGGAGCTGACCGTCGAGTTCGACACGACAGCGACACTGTCGTCCGTCGTTCGACAGTCGACCAAGTGCCCCTTCGGGCACCGTCTGGCAACCATCATGTCGAACACGACAGCAACACTGGGGTGTGCTGTGCGACATTTGCCGTGTTCGACACAATGGTCGGCGGACGGTGCCTAAAGGGGCACTTGATCACGAGAACACAAGACAACAGATCGCAGGCACTGGTTAACACGGATAAACATTGACTGCTGAATGTTTGTGCACGCAAAACATCAGAACAATGAGTTTTTGTTTTCCGAAAGGAAACACAACATGAGAACAACAATCAAACACTCGGCTGGCAGCGATTTGTCGATGTCCAAAGCCAAACCAAAAACACGTGTCATCATTCCCGGGTTTCAATGAATCGGAAAACAATATGAGGACAACAACGTCAAATGTGTGTACTTTTGGCCACTGAACACATGACGAGAACAACTAGCAGATACCGCGTATTGTTATCGAATAACACATTGAGAACAGCAATCGAGAACAACCAGCATATACCGCGTATTGCTATCGAAATAACACATTGAGAACAGCAATCGCAATGCGAATTCCACGAGGCTGTCTATCGACTACGGGAAACAATCTCGTCGTTGCTGCCATTTCGGCCATTTAGTATGCCGTTTTGGTCATCCAGTATGACGAAGGCTATCTACCGACTACGGGGAACAATCTTGCCGTTGCGGCCATTCAACACGCTAATTGGCGATCCGAAGGTCAGCTGCTGCGCCGTCTCAGCAAACACCGAAATGTATGTCATTCGCACGAACCCGGAGTTCCCGACGAGAGAAGCGCCTATAGCATCCTGAATTGAAATGACTTTAGCCTCGACCTCGCGCCATGCGACAACGTCTTCCACCTGGCCACCCACCACGATATCCAGTCTCCCATCTACCCTTCTTTGAACTAAACACATATCCCTCCCTAACATAGACAACTCGTTCCTGGACATATACACGACATCATCGGTCAAGTTTCTTGCCCTGCTCGAAACGGCAATACAGAGGACCCTACAGAAGATAAAGTATGCCAGACGCAATCTCACACAACAATACGAAACTGCTCTTGGCGACAGACCGGGAGATCGCAACAAATAATGATCGAGGAACTGAGAATGTCGCGCACAATCGAGTAACTCCTATTTCATAACACGGCACCAGGTGCGAGGCGAGGTTGTCACATATTCGCAGTCCAAAACCCCCACAACACGGCTTATTTTTAGTTTTTTACACAGTAGCAGCAAGCGCACGGGACGCAGCACATCGAACGGCACGGGAATGCGTTTTCCGAATTCGGACATATTCGCGAACTCATAATCGCACGCCCACGGGCATCTCTCCATCATGTTCACCCACTCGCACTCCTTTCACGAGTCCAAATGTTTGTCACCAAACAGGAGGATTCTCATCCAAGGGTCGCATTCGAAGTCTTCTGGACAAGTGCCTTCATAGGTTATGCTACCCTGACATTGCCGGACGTACAGCGCGCAGGGTGGGAAAGGGTGTGCCTTGCGTGCACGCCAAAGTGCTGGGGTCATATAAGAGATCTCCATAGCAACAGTGAAGAGGAGACGCCCTGCACGGCACAAGGGCAACGGTCAACAGCAGCAATAGAACAACCAACAGCAGCATAAAACTATTCACCCCGCTCCCACCAACAATGGAACAAACCAGGCCGCACGACAGCACAATGCACAGAATCTATGAGCGCAATCCACGCCCATGCACAGTCCATAGCACTGCACACAATCATGAATGATTCGATGACATTGCACCGCCCACATTCTCGTTCCACTAGAGGACAGGGAAGGATCGTGTTTGACTCGACGACAGGGCATTCGCCTATCGTGTTCGACACGACGATCGTGTTCGATTCGACGATTGTGTCCGACTCGACAATCGTGTCCGACTCGACGATCGTGTTCGACTCGACTATCGTGTTCGACTCGACTATCGTGCTAGACTCGACAATCGTGTTCGACTCGACGACAGGGCACTCGACGAACGTGTTCGACTCGACAAACGCAGTGGACGATCGTGTTCGACTCGACGGTCGTGTTCGACTTGACGATCGTGTCCGACTCGACGATCATGTTCGACTCGACGAACGTGTTCGACTCGACGGTCGTGTCGACTCGACGAACGTGTTCGACTCGCCGATCGTGTTCGACTCGCCGATCGTGTTCGACTCGACGAACGTGTTCGACTTGACGAACGCAATCGACGATCGTGTTAGACTCGACGATCGTGTCCGAGTCGACGATCGTGTTCGAGTCGACGGTCGTGTTCGAGTCGACGGTCGTGTTCGAGTCGACGACTGTGTCCGAGTCGACGAACGTGTCCGAGTCGACGAACGTGTTCGACTCGACGGTCGTGTTCGACTCGACGATAGTGTCCGACTCGACGATCGTGTTCAACTCGACGAACGCAATCGACGATCGTGTTCGACTCAACGATCGTGTTCGACTCGACGACCGTGTCCGTCTCGCCGATCGTTGTCTGACTCGACGT
>BFEA01000124.1:634737-665397 GCA_003427395.1 Chara braunii
TTCCTGCTCACTCGTGGCAGTTTTCCTGCCCGCTCTGCGTGGGTGGTGAGTACCACGCGTGCCGGGAATCAAGACGGGGGACCCTTCTGTGTTGGGCGAGTCGGTCGCGTTGCCACGATGGTATTCCTGCTCACTCGTGGCAGTTTTCCTGCCCGCTCTGCGTGGGTGGTGANGGGACCCTTCTGTGTTGGGCGAGTCGGTCGCGTTGCCACGATGGTATTCCTGCTCACTCGTGGCAGTTTTCCTGCCCGCTCTGCGTGGGTGGTGATTACCACGCTTACCACGCGTGTCCAGTCGTTGTAGTTCCTGGAGTAATATCCAATCTTTCCTATCAATGCCCTCGTGCCAAGCTGTGTGCTGCGCGCCAGAGTCTTCGTCATTCCACTGTTGGTGCCCGCTGGGTTTTGCGCGCCGTGGTCTATGCCTTTCCAAAGCTGGTGCCCGACGTGACATGTGCTGCGTTTCCTGTTGCGCGTCAAGATCTCCGCCTTTTCAATGCTGTTGCACGCTGTGTTTCCGGTTGCTGGTGCCCCGACTCGACATTTGCTACGCTTTCCATTGTCGATCGATCTCCGACTTGGACAGACTCTTTCCCGTGTATTGCGCCTTTGGCATGGATTGGGCCTGATGACAGGATTGCTGCCCAGATTCCACGGTCGTGTGTTATCCTCTCTCAGATGTTTCCTGTTCCCCTCCATCCAGTGTAGGGTTGTGTTTCTCGCTGTTGTGTCGGGATGGTTGTCTGCTCCATTTCATTGACCTCAGATTTTCGCCTTTTGATAGTGGTCCGCTGTTTTGTTGTCACAGACACGTCTCGTGCATGGCTTGTGGTGTGCATGCTATGCCACGGCAGGCTTGCAGCACAACCTTGGAAAGCATGGACTGTGTGGCGTCTAATACAATGCTCAATGAGGATTTTCCTCCACCGCACCTGCCAATGTGTTCACAAGATGTTCGAAGTGGTCACGATCATGTCGATAATGCTCCGGAATCTCCTGCTCGTAAGAGGTCACGAAATATTGCGTGTGCGGACACTACATGTGAAAGTGCGTATCCCGTCCTTCGTTACCCGGTTCGAACCTGTGATGCAGAGAGTGCTCAAGGTCAGGAGGGTAAGGCCTCCTCTATTGACAACGACGCATCCGATGTAGATCGTGTTGTATGGGTGCCGAGGAGTTCACTTCGAGAGTTCGAGTACACAGGTCTTCTGTTTGGTGAGGGTGATGAAGGTGGTTCAGATTCAAGTGCTTCGGTGTCGTCTAGTGCTGATAGTTATCCAGATAAAACCGATCTTCCGCAAACGTACGCTGACCGGAACAGTGACCACTGTTGTCGAAATGACGATCAGAATTGTGACGTGATCTCTGATTTCGATGACATTTTTCCAAAACGTCTGTCCTTAGAGAAGCGTCCTTATACTTTTCGTCTCAGAATGTCACGGTTAAAGAAGATTCTGCAATCACTTCATAGAAAACTCACAAAAAAAACATTGGCGAGTGTGCATGGGCAGGTTTGCTGTAAGCGAGAGTGTTGCGCTCAAATGACCCTGGACGACATCAAAGTTGTCGTGAGCGCATACTACTCTAAGAACCAGCAGAGTAGGGATGCGTGGTGGGTTGAAACGTTGAAGAGGTTCACCTTCATAGAAGATGAAAAGGAGATTGTTCAACCTATTGTGGGGAGACGAAAGGTGTGTATTACTGCTTGGTGTTTCACACTGGGTGTATGTAGGAATACATTTCTCAAAAAAAGGATGACTTTGTCAAACGGCTACAATATGCCGGAGCATGGCACTATTGGACTCAGACGCACATCAGCAACATATGCGACGATGTACGGGAAACTAAGCTTCTTTGTGCGAGACAACGGAGATTCCATGCCCAATGACATGAAGACCAAAGAGGGGGAATCAAGATTGGTGTTGAGATTGCCTGCTTGCTATAACAAGGTTTATATTTATAAGTTGCTAAAGTCGCAATTCGACAACATGGGTGTTCCTTGTGTTTCTCTCCAAGTTTTTTACAACATGTGGAGGACGCAGTTCTGGCATGTGAAATTCCATGACATTTATCAAAACTTTGCGAAATGCGAGAAATGTGTTGAATACAAAGAATCTATAAATTCCGCAAAGTTCGTACGTGTGCGTGAGTACTTTGTTTCGTTATGCGAGAAACACTCGGACTTGCAGCTCCAACATCGTGCTGCGTATGAGGTGTGGAAGGATGAGTCGAAGAGACCGGGTTCCAACAGTTTGTGCATCATCATTGACGGCATGGACCAAAGCAAGACCAGCATTCCACACTTTGGCGGAGATAACAAATCGAAGGCGTTTGCAAATATTCCGATGTTGAAAACGAATCTAACAGCTATTATTACACACGGCCGCTCACCATCGGTCCATGTTCACACATGGTACCCTTGCTATCCTCATGATTCTAATGCTGTAGTGTCATCCATTATGAAAGTTTTCCGTGACATCCAGGCGACGAGCGACTTGCCTCCTAAACTGAGGATACAAGCTGACAACTGTTGGAGAGAAAACAAAAACAGATACGTTTTGACACTCACTACATCTTTGGTGAAATTTGGTTTCTTCAAAGAAATCGAATTCGGTTTTATGTTAGTGGGACACACACATACGGACGTTGATGCCACTTTCAGTCATTTCTCTAGCAAACTGAAAATGCACGATGCATATACCATGCTCGACCTCTTCAAGCTCGTTGCCAGTTCTAAAAAAGAAAGTCCATCGTGCACATTCATGGATGAAATTGCTGATTGGCGAGCTGCTGTTAAGCTTTTCCTGGTCACGAGACAGACCGGCGTACTCGTCCACATGCATTTAGGTTTTATATGCAGGATGACAATCCTGTGTTCCAGTGGAAAGAGTATTGCACTTCTCCTGAATGGTCTGCTTCAGTATATTGCTTTAAACGAGATGAAAACAAAGCATATGCTGGACCTGAATGGCCATTCATGCCATCACCTGTTCCGTCGTCAGCTTCTCTGCCTACTAAAGATAGAAATTCGGATTTCGAATCGGGAATTGAAGGTGTGGAGACGTTTGTTGGGTGGTTGGAGAACAAGCGGCACGAGTGGTTGGGAATGAAAGATGAGGTTAGCTTCTCAAAGGAGAGTGCTCTTTCACACTGGAAAACTTTCCTCGAGACAGTCGAGGAGCATTACGGGTCTGGGTTTGCGAAAACTTCACTCAAGGCTGGCTTCTGACCCTCACAAGACAAAATTAAGAAGGATGATCCAGATGACATTGATATTGCCTTCCTCTTGAAGAGCAATGAGAATAAGGAACCGTTGTTTGTTGGACCGGCCAATGAGCGTCCAAAGGCGGAGCTAAACCCAGTTGTGGATGTCGAAAAAGGCCAATTTGTTCTCTTGCGTCCTTCCCAAGATGATATCGATGAGGGAGTTCCTGTATGGATGGGTAGAGTCATTTCTGATGTAGACAACGATATGAAGTCGTAAACTTTCAATTATATTCTTATTTAATATTGGGTGCCACAACCTATTGCTAAACGTCTCTCTGTGCAATATTCAAACGCATGGAAGAAGACGTGGAAGAAAGACAACACAACATCACAGCAGTGGCAGCATGTAGACTGTGTTGTGTGGAGTTGGATATCAAAGACATTGCATTTAAAAAATGGAGTGCACATTCCAAAATCGGCCAGAGAAAAGGCCTTAGTATGCCTTTCACTTTCCGATAATGAAGAACGGTAGGTTTTCAATAGGTTTTGAAGAAGAGCTAATCGTTTTTTTTTACACGTATTAGTACGTTATTTAGTTGTCATTGAACTTTCATTTATATATATTTAAACTGTATTTTCATGTGTTGCAGAATGGTTCAACCATTTGTGACGACTGGATGGCCGCCACGTAACATGGTGTGGGGAAGAAATATATGGGATGATATGGGTCGAGTTTTCTTCACATCCGAAGTGATCTTTGAAAGTGCAGTACTCAGTGTTAGAGGTGTGGATGCCCCATCGGAAGATTGGGAACATTCTCCTCGAGAGTCACTGTATATCTGTGGTCGGAGGTGTTGTGGAACGAGAACATACCCGCGAGAAGTGCTCGCACCCTTTTCGGAATTGTATTATTCAGCAGTCAAATTCTGCTACAACAATTTCAATGTGATGACCTTATTTTGTGCAGCGGCAACTGTTCGAGGTCGGTGCAAAGTATCTTTCCTTATTTATAATGACTATTCTGCAAGTGCAAGTGTTTCCAATGCAGACAACATCGATAAACGACGACGGCAAGAATTCCGAAGGAGGATCATGGAGCAACTATCACTCAAAACACTCATGGATGGGCTTGTGGACACGGCCATCAAATATTTGCAAAGTCTCCTGCTGCGCGAATATGAAATAATAGAAAGTTGTATAGAGTACAAGGATCCGGCGATTGACGGAGAAACTGATACCATCGTTGTAGAAGATTGGACAACTTATACAAGGACAGACTGAAATGTTGTCTTGATCGCATTGGTTTATCCCCTAAGTCGATCTAGTTACTAGGCTTGTTTTGCCTACTTTCGGAGTGTCATTTGTGCTTTGCATTTATTTATTTTTTTTCGCACTCGGTCAATGGCCTTGAGACATCATCTAAGTTCGAATAGCCCAGTCGTGAATTAATATAGATTTATTTGGTTATCCGAGCTCAGCGGGATTCGAACTAACTAAAGGTTTGTGTTTTGACAATTTATGGATGACACTGCTTTCAAATTGCTTTTAATGTTGAACTTTTGCACATGTTTTCATTTAATTGTGTTGTTGTAGTTAAGCAGGATTTTTGTACGTGTTTTTGGAGTGTCCGCTGCACTTTGCTGTCAAATATTAACAGATCTTTAAATTTTCTTCAACGGTCACATGCAAGGTTTTTCAGAATGTTCTTTCATGTAAGCCTTTAAGTTCAAGGAACATCAGATTCCGAACTGATTGAAATATTGTCAAGTTCAACTTGATCCGACACTCACTGAGTCTCACATTTTGCAATATGTGTCCATGTTGTGTAAGCTTGGTATTATAATTAATATAATAGATTGAATATGAATTCTTGGATTTTGCGATTGAATGGATATACTCACGTTATGAAAGGTTGGGATAATATACTGTAACAATAGTTAACTCATGAAACTTGTATTGGTGCAGGTATGCAACTTTCTTTAAAAACAGAATCATGGATAGTTGACTAATGAAACTTGTATGAATGCGGATATGCAATTTTCTTTTCAATACTTGATTATACAATATTTGTCAATAAGATGCTAAAATCCTCTGCTCTTGTTGTTAAATTTACTTTTGTTCTGGCAAATTTGTTAATTTCATTATGTTCACTTTTTATAAAACATTTCATTTTTAACGAAAACACCGTTGGCTACATGGGTTTGATTAGAATTCATGTTTCCCTCTACTATTAGAGAAATTTTACAATAATAATTTTTTGGCCATACGTAAAGATTTGAGTATTAGTATAATCTATTATTATTATCTTGCTTTATTTTATTTTTCGTCATTTATTATTTTTATTCATTTATTAAAAAACGTTTTACCTTTCAACGTTGTCTGTGCAGCTCCATGCGTCCATGTGCGCGTGTGTATGTGCGTGCGTGCGCGGTGGCATTAGTGAAAGCGTCTAGCTGACTCTCCCCAAAAAAAGATGGCATAGGCAACTCTTGTCCACTGGTGGGGTGTCGGGATTGCCCTTAGCGCTGAGTATGTTCACACGTGCATATCTGTGGTTCTGCCAGGCTTGCGTGTCACACTCTTGTCCCACTATGAGGGAGCCCGTCGTATTAGCAGACGGGTTGGTCCTAGTGGCGGTAGGGAGCGTCTGTGTTTTCTCTGTTGTGTTTGTGTTTATGTATGGTCTGCCAGCTATGCTATTTTAGCTGGTGTGCTGCGTGGGCGGCCGGTTTGAAAAAAAAAAATTGTGCATCTCTTTCTTGGAAGTGTGAATACGTTTTTCTTAATTTAACCACAAATGTACTGCGTGAGCAGTTTTTTATTGACCCATAATTCGTCTGTACCGTTTTGTAAGTACGGCAAATACGTCTGTGATATTATTGCTTGTGTTGGGTGGATTGGGGTGTGCAGTGCTGCTCTACCACCAAGTAAGGGATTTATAGACGGGTAATTTTTTTTTAAACTTTCTTCATACTGTATTATCATAATTTCTTAAAGGGGCGTTATATATATATATAAAATAATTTTTAAATTTTAATGTTAAAAATTTTATAATTTACTACCTTTTTTTTTTTTTTTTTTTTTTTTTTGAATCCCTGGTTGTTTTTTAATATACAAAACCGGGAAACGGGCCCGGCGTCCCTTACATATATGCAGGCGGTTCTTGATTATGAAKGAGGCATCACCGGCCGAGCCCATATCAGGAAACGCAAAGTCCCTTCAAAAAGAAGTGAAGACACTGCCATGTATTCGTATTTAAACGAAGAGGAAGGCAAAAGGCTGGACAGTGCTATATGCTGCAACCAATTCTAGATACAGAATATTGCAGTAGGCTACACTGCAAAGGACTTGGCTAAATCTACATCCAGCAGGAAATCAGAATGGATAGGACTGAGCCTAGTCCATGAAATATCCCAATGTACAAAGAGCAAAAAAGCTTTGAACTAAAAAACCTTGAACAAAAGAACATTCAGCAACAAATTCTACAGTACTTGTCAAACCATAAAAAAAACGGAAAAATCGATCTGTGGATGGCCTCCTTGAGGCAGTTGCACTTTGACCAAGTCAGGGAAACGAACCCAATGTTGAAGAAAAGTTCTCAGTGCCTTCATTGTGTATCCTTTTTTTTTAACTTTAAAAGACCACATAATTGATATGGTCTGTCTTATTCCGAATTTAACCTCTGCTCTTACCATTGCCGGAGTCAGTCTTTCTCCCCTATAGACCCCTGAATTCCTGAGCGTCCAGAGTGTCCACAACACAGATCCTCGAAGGGTTTCTTCAGGGAAGATCAACGGCCCTTTAACTTGATGTCGTCGCGTAGCTGCCCCTAAAGGAACAAAATTGTCGTCCCATCTTTCCGCCGGATCAGGTATGGGGACTGATCCCGATCTCCACCATTCCCAAAAGGGCCTTGAGAGGTCGCAGTGCAGCAACATATGCTGAAGGTCTTCAATCCTTGTTCCAGGGCATAAACTACAGAGAGCTGAGGCTTTAGCTGTGCGTCGAGCGCACCAGGAAGCTGTAGGTACTGCGAGGTGGGCTACGAGCCACAATTGACTCGCATGTTTAACCACTGGCAAATCCAGCAGTAGTCTCCAGTATGTTGAGAAGCCTCGAGCAAGTCTCGAGAGCATATCTTGTATCCAACCGGTAACCATCCATCTTTTTGCCACAGTCCAATTAATATCGATTTGTGGTCTCATGAGATTGTATCCCAGCTTTGTGGTATATTGGTGCAGGAGGACGGGTTGCTGTTTATGGGGATTTATTATCCAGCCCCAATCCCTCGGATCCACCGGCAGATTGTATGATGGTTGTGCTAAACAGTAAGAGCGATTGCCCGTAGGGGTCTCCAAGACACACACTGGTTGCATCTCCAGTTGTTGTGGCGGGGGTAGCGAAATTTCAAGCAGCCGCATCTCCAGACCCAGCGAGCGGGGGGAGGAGGATGTAGCCCAACAAACCAGTTCACCTGTTTGTTGTCTTTGCCACAAATGTTGTGGGTCACGATCTCCTGATCTCTTGTATCATCCCCCAAAGCACGATGGCAGGCCAGTTCTCAGGCATTGTTGCCAGTGTTGTGGGATTGCTTGCTGCAGCGCCAGCAAATGCTGGGTCTGATGCCACAGGCCAATCAGGACCGGTGCCAAATCATCGGCCGGTTTCCAATCCCGTTGCTGTGCATCCCAGATATCCATTATAGTCCCTATTCCCCTTGCCATCCAGGAGTCTCCAAAAGCTCCAGGACCGAAAGAGGAGAAGGGGATGCCTTCCATTGTGAGGATTGCTGGATTATTGAACAACAGTTGTGTAAGAATTCTGTCCGGGTCCATTGGCGGGGGCAAAAGGGAAGGAACGCAACGGCGCCAAGCGCGGGCGATACCTCCCCATATGCCTTGTGGCACATGTCTGTGTAGATAAGCGGTGTTGAGAACCGCTAACCAAATATATCGAAGGGAACGCCAACCCCATGCCTTGAGAAAAACAACTTCCGCCATCCGTCTCCAAGGGGTAAAGGGGCTATTGAAGATAGCCCACGGAACCCATCTTGACAGCAGCACGTCTATCTGAGTAGGCGGGTCCAGAATGGCCAGGCCGCCTTCCCTTTTGGGTTGGATGACGACCTCCCAGGCTACCTTAGGGAGGTAGGGAGCCGGCGAAATTTCCTCTTTCCACAGGTAATGTGTGGCCAGATGCTTAATAAGTTGTTGCGCCGAGGTATCGAGCTGAAAGATTTCTCTTTGATACCATATTGTTGAAAAGACCGCATTATTGAGCACCAAGGATCGCCCATAGAGACTGACGCCTTTATGGGTGGTCCAAGGGGCCAAGGCTGATCTAACCGCCGCCACAGACAAASAGGCATCAGTCATCAGTTGAGGGGCAAACGAAATGCGGTGTCCCAGAAGTCTTTCGTGTTGAACCGGAGTGACCACCCTTATTCCCCAGTGTTCGGGGGGGTCTGTTCTAGGCGGAATAAGCAAGGACGATTTTTCTCAGTTCACCCTCGCCTGGGACACATGGCAAAATAATGATATCGTGTCTCTGAGCGCGTAGAATGCTTGATCAGATATTGGTGTAAAAGCCACGGAGTCGTCTACGAACGCCTCAGTTTTCAGACGATCTCCAGACGGAAGAAGCAGACCCGGGATTTGGGGATTTGCACGAATCATTGAGTGCATGATTTCCACATACAGGAGATAAAGGTAGGGGGCCACCGGGCACCCTTGCCTCACCGATCTATTCAGTGCAATAGGGGCCGAAAGCTTGCCATTTATTGACAATTTGGACTCTGAGTCAGTGTGCAACGCGTGGATCACATTTCTAAATCTCTGCCCAAAGCCATATGTTGTAAGGGCTGCCTGAAGGAATTCCCAGCCAACCCTGTCATAGGCCTTCTCCAGGTCAATCAGCAGCACCGCAATTTGGTCATGTCCCTGTCTCACTATCTCTATTATTTGTTCCGCCGTCATCACATTAAAAAGTATTTGACGGTCTTTAAGGAAAGCAGTTTGAGTTGAATGAATCAAAATCGGCAAAACAGTTTGCAGTCTGAGCGCAAGAATTTTAGAGACCAGTTTATACAACACTGGCGTAAGAGTGATCGGGAGCCAATTTCGTATGTCCGCCCGATCCCCTTCTTTGTAAATAAATGTTATTATTCATGCAAGCATATCAATTGGGGGCGAAGCCCCCAAAAAGATAGCTTGCACTGAAGTCGTTAATGCAGGTAGTAGTCGTAGTGAATTTTGTCTGAAAAATAGGAGCAGGAGCCCATCTTGACCCGGCACCTTGTGCAGCGGCAGCGAGGTAACAGCCATCCTGATGTCCTCCATCGTGGGTGGCTCTTCCAGTCGCTGCACATCTGTCTGAGTCAAGGATGTTCCCACGGTTGACCAGACGGAGTCGTGAAACCCCGTCAGCAGTTGCTGCTCTGTGTGTTGAGCCTGAGATGCCAACAGCTGCTCGTAAAACAGGGCTACATTTTGAATGATGTCTGTTGTTGTTATTGCTGGTTGTCGGGTGTCGTCCCAAGGGTGTTTCATTGTGAGCATCTGCGAAGATGCCATTTGAAGACGATGTCCCTTGAAAAAAGCCGCATTCATCTTGTCACCTTTGGCCAACCAGGAAACCTTGTTACGGTGTGCAGCCTCCCTCAGCGCTGGCAGTCCCACCAAAACTGTGCGCTTATGGAGTTTGTCCATTGCTCGCATAAGATCCAGCTCATTGGCCGGTTGTTGGGAGGCCCTGGCAATTATATCGGCCATTTCATGGTTGAGAGCCGTGATGTGAGAGCTCCGTGTAGCTGTCAATAATTTTTGGATGAGCTTCCCCCGACGCAGCACCGTTCTGAGTCCACCTATTGACATTCCACCGGGTCTTGAAAGAGGTATCTGGTCGAGGCCCATTTCGACCAGAACTCCATCAAGAAGTCTGCAAAGTCTGGCGACAGGACGACCCATTGAGGTAGGGAGAGGCGATCATGTGCCATTCTTATTGTCGGGTTCTGATATATCTCCACAAGCAGCGGCAGATGATCAGAGCCGACTTGAGGCAAGACTGCACATCTGTTCAGACATGCAAGGAGGGTCTCAGACATGAAGAACATGTCTATTCTACTTCTCGGCAGATATTGTTGGTGAGTCCCCCCCGTTGCGAACCAAGTATAGGACCGATCAACRGGGTGTAATGYGCGAAAGGCATCAGTGAAATCGTTCTTTTGCAGAAATTCAACCAGGCGGATGGCATCAGCAGAGAGGGGCGCTGGTCGGATGGAATCAAGGCCCGGGAGGATCGTTGTGTTCCAATCCCCTCCTAACACCAGATGTTGAACATTCGGTAGCACCCAGGGGAGGGAACGAAACAGATCAATCCCCTGGGGGCAGTGGGCGGGGGCGTATATATTAAAAACGGCCCACTGCTCTTGTCCTACCTCAAACCTGATCCAAACCCAATGGTCGTTATGGTCCCAATAATAGTCTGTAACTCGAAAGGGGAATATTCTGGCCAACAAAATGGCCACCCCTCCCCTGGTGTCCTGAGAGGGGGCCCAAAATTGCTGGCCAGACCACCACCCCATCTGTTCCACTATGGCCCGGACGTCCAACTTCGTTTCTTGTTGTAGAAGGATCTGAATCCCTCTGTTCCTGACCAGGGTCTTAATGTAGGATCTTTTTACCGCCACTCGTTTGGACCCCAGTCCCCGATCGTTCCAAGTTGCTATTCTTATTTTATCCATCAAATTGTATGTTCATCGGTCCCACTATGTGCATTTCAGTTCCAGAAAGTGTTTGGAGAAAAGGCTTTTGTGCCAAGGCAAATGGCCATCAACCTGATGAATCAACGCTGCAGTACAGACATTGTGCACAGCTGTTTCCACCAATGTCTGGCCTGCAGGGTTCTGTAGCAGTGTCAGCGGTAGCCATCTAATAGGAGCCAATGCCGGCTGCGCTCTTATTTCAGGGTTGACCACTGCATCGATCAAAAGGAAAAAAATCAGATCCTTCCTTCCGTGATCTGTAGTCGGAGTGAGACGCACCCACTCTACCTGAGGAAAAAAACGGATCTTGAAAGTTGGAGATAGCCACTTGGCGACCTCTCGCATCACCACTTCCGGCTTCGGATCCTCAAAGACTTTGAAATGCGGTATTCTGAGCTTGTCCCCTTCACCCATAACGGCTAGGAGGTTAAGCAAGCCACCTTCAGCTAAGAATATGAGAGGTACCACTATGCAGGGGTGGCCTTCGGCCATTGCTTTCAATATGTCCGCGGGAAAAACCGGGGCTCGTTGGTGAGATCGAGGATCAAGATCCTGAGGCTTATAGCCAACAGCAGCGAGATCTTCGTCTACCACATCAGCCCCACTTTCTTTAACCCGTTTGTCTCGTTGCTGATCGACCGGACGTTTCCCGTCGGTCTTTGACCGACCGTATGGCTGTAAACCCAATTTGGGCCTAGAGGCCAGAGCTTTCCTTCTTTGCAGCGGGAGAGTGTCTTTGTGTACTGACATTTCAATCTCTGGACCCGGACGGGTGTCGTTGTTATCGTCGTCGTTGCCGTCGTCATCAGTAGCGTCCTCATAGATCTCCTCATCTTGCGGTTGATTCTGTTGTGTTGGAATCACTGCAACTGTCCCGTCTGTTGGTGTGACATTAAGTCCATCTTTGTCACCTCCCTTGGTCCCCGCCACCTCAGAAGGTCCAGCAGCTGTTCCTTTCGTGGGGGGGGTTTCCTGAGGACGATCGCGGGGTGGTGGCAGTCCAGTGCCTGATCCTTACGGTTGAGGCACGACGCCGGGGCCAGCAGCCTGGCTCGCAGAGCCGGTCGCGGGCTGAGTCGGTTGTCCTTCGAGACGAGGCTCAGCCGGTTGGCCCTCTGGTGGAGGCCCCTTGACAGCCCCTGAGGGGCTGTTCGATGGTCGTCCCAAGGGACCATCCTTGGGTGGCACTGTTCCTCTCCCCAGCACCTGTGCATAGGATGGTCCTGCTTTGCCTTGTTTTTTTGGGCAATCGTCATCAGTGTTTTTGTGGCCGTACCATCTGCATGAAGAGCACCAGGGGGTATCCTGAGTTGCCACCTCAAGTTTGTTCCATCCGTCCGGTGTCCGAAATTTGAAGAATTTGTCGATCTTGTGTCTCATTCGAGGATGCAGATCATAACGACGGTTGAGAAGACGAGGAGCAGATTTGTTCCGCTCAGGGGGGTAACTCTTCAGTATCTGGCCATACTCTTTCTTGATCGCCGCCTCAAGGAAAGGCATTGCCAAGAAAGGGACTCTCAGAACCCTAATCCAAAATCGTTGAGGTTGAACATCGTCTCTCACTRTGGCTTGMTCTTTCGGTGTTGCCCATGGGCGATATTGCACCTCACAAGGTTTACCTCCAACCGTTGCTTTCTGTTCACATTTCAGCGTTTTTATAATCCAATCGCATAAGGCATGGTTGGGGGCAAGATATGAGATCATATTCGCCCCCTCATGTCGAATTTTGCCTTTATGCCCTTGAGCGAGTGAGAGGTCCCAACCATCTTCCATGGATCTCATCCACTCCTCTTTCTGGGCAAAGGCAACATCAGCACCTGGGCCTTTGAAAACAACCATGACAGCATGTCTACGGAAATAATCAACTGTGAGACCTGCTGCCTGTGGAAGTATATCCACCATGACCGTGTCTTTTTCCTTAGAGTCTCTGGAAGTTGTAATGAATTGCCCAGCCCGATCTGCGTCCTCAACCCCTGTGAGGAAGCAATTTCGGAGCATGACCCCCAACTCGTCTTGTGTCTCTCCAGCCATTGTTCTTCAGCCTTTCTCCAGTTCAAAATGAGAATGATGTAAAACGATTCCTAACTGAAATGACGAAAAGACTAGTCTATGATATTGTCGTTAAGGCCTACGTTGCCTTTCGGTGGCTCTAAAACAGAAGTGGACAGGAGACATTTTTTTTGAAGTTTTTTTTAATTAATTTTTTTTTTTCTTATTTTTTTTTTAATTTTTTTTTTTTTTTTTATCGATTATTATTATTATTATTATTACTATTTTTTAATTATTTAATTATTTAATTATTTAATTATTTTATTATTTAATTACTTTTATTTTTTTATTTTGTCGTATTATTTATTACTTTATTTTAATTTTTAATTTTTTAATTTGAATTTTTTAATTTTAAATTTTAATTATTTTTAATTATTTTTAATTTTTATTATTTTTTAATTTTTTATTTTTGTGTGTTTGTGTGTGTATGTGTGTTTGTGTCGGGGGGAGGGATGGGAGGACCTTCCCCACCAATCAATCAATCAATCAATCAATCAATCAATCAACCAATGAATCAATGAATCAATGAATCAATCAATCTATCTATCAATCTATCAATTTTGAATTTTTATTTTTATTTTTATTTTTTTCAAACAATATTTTCACACACCAAAAACAACCCTCCCCCGAAAATAATTTTTTTTTAATTTTTTTTTTCAAGGGGGTAGGGTCAGGGTTCCGGAACCCCAATCCGCAACCCCGACCCCCAACCCCCTCTTCCCTCGGCCGCTGTGGGCCGCAGCAGACCGCAGTCGCTGCGGTCATGACTGCGGCCTCGCGGCCGCAGCCGCGGGGGATTCATAGACTTCGGGTCTACTCCTAAGACAGACAATAGGTGTGCCAATGGAGAAGGGTATGAGTCCGCCACTCGCAAGCATAATGTGTGCTTTTACGGAGTGGCGTTTTTTGGGCTCCTTGGGAAGCAATCGCAAACTGGTGGTGGGGATTCGACTAGTCGATGACGTTTCCTTATTCGTAGCCCATAGGAAGGGGGACCGGGGGTCTGTGAAAAAAGCATGGAGAATCAAGCAGACATTTGAAAAATGTTAGCCAAGGAACCTGACCTTAACAAGGATGGATGGAGGGACGCGGACCTCGAAATTTTTGGGGTGTAAGATGAGGGTAAGATAGTCGTTCCTGTATTTGGGGTGTATGCAGAGGGTAAAGAACGAATCCACTATTTGGTCAACATGGCCGATTGTGATTCGCACCGGACAAGACTTCAGATCCTGGACGAGTAGGAGGCCGAAAGTGGCAGCAGTTTCTGGATTTTTCCACAGACTGGACCGGAATACGACTTAAAGGAGTCAGATTCCATTCCAGGTACTGCTTGCCAGGCATGAGTTCCGGGCCAAGGGTTTCCCCGAAGCGTTCTTCTTTAAGGTTCTCAAAGAATGTGCGACAAAAAGAAATATTTGGTCTGGAAGTTGATGGCACAGCTTATGAGGCTGTCCTAACCTTTTGGGATCTGGTTTTCTTTCAGTACTTGAGCTTGGTATGAGACAATTTGGGGTTATGGGGCAAGCTATTTTCGCGGAGTTGACCATTGGAGGGACCTAGCTAGAGACAGCGAATGTGCCGTTTGTCTCGTTGTCTTCTTTTCTTTGTTTCCTGTTTCTTTCTGTTTTCGAAAGTTCCTTTTTCATTGTTTTGGCAGTAAGACAGATGCAATGAAAACGTGAATAGTAGTATATAGGTAATGATGTTTGGTCTACTCCCCTTCTTTGACAATGGAGGTGGGCGACAGTAACCGAACATGATCCCCGGGCTGATTGCCTGAAGCGAGTTGGTGGTATGATGCAAAGTTTTGGGAGAAGTAGTGAGGATTACTTGAAGTGGTGTAAGCACGAAGATACTCGCCACATTGCGAGCTAACGAAGAGCTCAAGATTTTTTCTATTGTTAAATTGTCATAAGCCTCTGAGGCATTTTGGATTATGATGACACGTATACGTGTGAGATTGTGATGTTTGTATTGTCAGTTTTACACCTTACACCCCCCACTTGTGGTCATATCAAAAAACTATTTGAAATAAAAAAACACATAAGTTTTATAGTTTTTCTTAAAAAAAAAAAAAAAAAAAAATTGCCTCAGGAAAATTACTTTTTTGAATTATAAAATTCAAACATAAAGTCAAAAAAAAAAAAAAGTGCAATGTAGATCTCGGAAAGATCTACAACACATCATTTTTTATTTATTTTTTTTAGATTTTTTTTACCCAACCTCGGCCGGAGCCGCGGCAGCCATGATCACGGCCTCCCGCCAAGTTCGACCCCTTGGTCGCGGCCTCGGGTGATACATAGGGCTCTTGCATAATTGTGAAAAATAACCTATACATTCTCTTTGATGAAAAAAAGGAGTTCAGCCTCACCTAGGTAACTCATAATTCCCTTTTGGAGATACAATCCTCCAAAGTCATACCCAACCATATCTGGTCTAATACAGACATTGTGCTCGATTATTCGAAAGCATATTATCAACGAAGGGGTGGAGCAGGTGTGGGATCAACACACATGGCACCAATTGTCGGGGTGAAAAAAGGAGGATAATATTGGGTGTGGTAGGAATGAAATGTAATGGTTGGCTTCGAGACCTGTCTGGGCCCCAAATTGGACCTAGTTTGTCCTGTCGGCTCTGTTAGTTCTTTTGCTGCTGTCGTTTTCCAGTCTGCCATTTTGTTGTTGATTTTCTATCTGTGAGTAAGCCTATGGCATATGTGAGGGTAATTAGAACCCAGGTAGGCCTGTCGGTACCGATACAACACTCGCCAATGGAAGGCTGGGTCTTACACCAGCTGAAACGCGCCGCATGATATCTGCACCGACACTTTCACACTCATTTGCGAGCGTCGGTGAATGGTGGTGGTGAATACTGAAGTCCGAGCCGCGGTTGCGGCTGAAGAAGGAAGATTTGAAGAGCTTGTGATTTTTATCTTTTGAAGCCTGTCAACTACGCCAGCGAGACCCGTGGACGCATGTATATGTTGTGACGAGACGTCTACGAGGACCCGACTACAGCAAAGCAGACTTAGTGCGGACGACTGCGAAGGAAGATGAGCTATCGAATTGAGGATATACCAGAGGAAGGCGAGACCGTTATCGGGGTTACGAAGTGGAGGCTGGGAGAGCGGAGGTGATGACGGAGTCCGACGCGAACGTGGTCGTGATGAAAAAACAGGGAGATGCAATGAACGAAGAAGCTGGTCAACAGACGACTACAGGAGAAGATCGGGTGGATGGAGGTTGGTTACCTGCTACGGGTGCGGAGAACACTACAAGAGTCAATGTCCAAGGGCAGGTGGCGGCGAAGGCAATTGTGTTAATCTAATCCCGCTTGGAAATGAAAATTGATAGGTCAAGTACCTACACTTTGATAAATCAAGCCTGAGCCTGGAGGCACGAAGTGTTGATTAGATCCCAAGCGAAACGCTTGAGCTTCCGATCGCCTGGAAGTTCAGACTGTATCATCATCCCATCTTATATATATGGGATGTCTGGCGTGCAGTCGTTGAGGAAGCAGAGGAAAAAGTCGAGAAGGAAGAAGAAGCTCAGATCGAATTGGTGAAGAAGCAGGAGGAAGAAGAAAAGGAGCAGAAAAGGAGAAGGGAGCTGAAAAAGATTTTGGCAGAACAACTCGAAGAGTATGAAGAACGATTGGAAGATATTGTTAATCGAAGGTTGAAGAATGTGGAGATAAGCAAATGTAAGAAGAAAGGGAAATCAGTGGCCAATGAATCGTTTGATCCCTAAAACGAAGAAACAGAGGAGAGAGAGACGCCATTCAAAGTCAAGCGTAAGAGACGGGACTCTACAGGTGAAGTTGCAAACAGGGCCCCGGTGGAAACTCTAACGAAGATGGGAAGAGGGGAAGGAAAGCTTCAGACCCCCGCCAGCCAGAAGTCAAGAGAGGGGGGAGAGGTAGAGCAACGAAGGCTAGAGTGCAAGCTTCAAGACTTGACCTAGGTGAAGACCCGTGGGAAGGGGTGACCGTCCCTACAGGTGCGAAGTTCGCAACAGAAGCCGCGTTCAAGAACGTGGTAAGGAAGACTTTGGCAGCTTTATACCCAGACACACTAAAGGCGATGTGTCGGAGAGCAGACCTGCAATTTTACGAAGCTAATGATGTTGTTGATGTTGTGGCCGAGCTCTGTGTTACCTACAACTTCAGGGAAAGAAACAACGCAGACTCTATGTCAAATAAACCAAGTGATGAAGACGAGATGAGGGGTGAGTTGCAAGACTCTCAGAAGGACCCGCCAGAGTAGGTCGGATACATGGGAACTAAATGGAAATTCTTAGACTACCGTAAGTGGTGTAAGCTGGAAAGTGGAGCGAAGGGGTTGAGAGCTTTGGTCGATAGGATTCAGAATCTTCGGAATATAGTTGTCTTGCTTATCCTCGAGAACGAAATTCAATGGAAGAGGAGGTTCGTGGAATGTCTGTGGGAGATCTTTGAGAAGGACCATGAGAAATGGAATGATCCTAGTTCTTGTGCTTATGTTCTTAGTGACCCCTGTTGTAGGCTAATCTACATTGAGAAAACCGAACAATTACTGAGCGAGCGATGGGCAGAGCATGTCAGGCGCGCTCAAGCAAGTAACGATATTATAATAGGAACAACAAGCTTTATGCATTGTATATCAATCCCCCGCGGCCGCGGTTACCGCGGGGACGACCGCGGCCTGACCGCGGCAGGCCGCCGCCAAGGGGAGAGGGGGTTAGGGGTGGGGGTTTCGGATTGAGGTTCCGGAACCGCAACTCTACCCCCTTGAACAAAAAGAAGAAAAAAAAAATAATTTTCGGGGGGGTGTTTTCTTGTGTATGAAAAACAAATAAAAAAAAAGGAAAAAAAATAAATATTGATTCATTGATTATTTTTTTAATTGATTGATTGATTGATTGATTGATTTATTGATTGATTGATTGATTGATTGATTGGTTGGTTGGTTGATTGATTGATTGATTGGTGGGGGAGGGGTCCTCCCTCCCCTCCCCCCGGCACACGCGCGCTCGCGCGCGCGCACACACACACACACACACACACACACACACACACACATACGTGCGCGCACACACACGCGGACAAACACATACACAAACACAAACACACACACGCACACACACACACACACACACACAAACTAGTGCGTTCATTTTTATTTTTTTTTATAATCAATCAATCAATCAATCAACCAAATCGAACAAATCACAATCAATCAATCAATTAGTATGTGTGTCTATCAAAAATANTTTTTTTTTTTTTTTTATTTATATTTGCATATATAGGTAAAAAAAAAAGAATCAAAGAAACATGTGCACCATGATTATCCCAGCAGCAATCAGAAAAAATAAAAAAAAAGGAGTTCCCTTTTTTTAATTATATTTCTTCCGATTTTAATACTTGTTTTTTTTCCTATTTTTTTAAATCACAAAAAACAGAAAAAATAAAAATATAAATCATGGGGATATAGGGTTTTTGAAACCCTACAACCCCATATTTTTATTTTTATTTTCCACTTATTGTCCTAGGAATGAATAATGTCGGGGGTTTGCAGCCACACTCGGCTCCCGCGGCTGGACCCCTCGGCCATGATCCCGACCGCATGCGGTCAGCGGGCCCGCGGTCATGACTGCGGGTTATATAAAGTGGATGGTTACGAAAATGGGGCTGGGAATAATACTTTGCGATGCCTATCGCTGTCACCAAGAAGGACGAACTATCGGGTTTAAGACAGAGACTCGTCAAGGGATGATCTCTGAGATTGAATGTTAATGGATGGAAAAATGGTGACAATAGGAAGAAGAAGAAGAGGAAAGGGAGGCAAGAAAGTAAAAATAAAAGGAAGTAACTTTTCAAGGATGAAAGGGTGTTACGCTTTGCTTGCACGAAAGGGGAAAAGAGTACAAAACTGACGGAGTTGGTAACTTGGGTTAAAAAGAAGCACGACAAAAATATAACCTCATATAGAGTTTTAGGATTACAACTCGTACACCAAAAGAGGACCTTGATTAACGGTATGCTTCACAAAATCAAGGAGTGTACCTCAGCAAGCAACCAGGTAGTTGAATGTTTACTAACTAAGAATGGAGAACAGAGGAAATAAACCTACCTGGTTGTCACTTTCCATCAGACTTTGGGCCGGTTTATCATGAGATGTGCCGCTTATTGGGCAAAGGTTGAGCGTTTTGTCCAAAGACATATTTCCGTCTTTCTTTGGAAGAATAATCATGAATAAGATCAAGCCATTCCATGGGTGGCCCAATTCTCTCTTATCCAGGCAAGAGGCAAGGAGGGTTGGGGATCTTGGACTAGACGCTTCATAGTTGAACCCTCTCATTGCAATGGATTAAGAAACTAGTGTTTTCCCTCCTTCGCAATTATTAGCTCTTAAGCAAATCAGGAGATTCCCCTTCATTTAATCAATATCATACATCCTCTTACTTGGATTGAGGATCGATATAATTAAAGTACCCTTGGGATGCAAACATAGTCAAGGGAGGAGGGGGTCAAAAAGGAGTATAAAAGACATATAATTTTGGACAATCACTAGGTATTTCTTCTGAGAAAATTGGAGTCATTTTTCATAACAATTACCCGATAAGCCTTTTCCATCTAGGTATGAGAAAGTTCTACATCAACCCCTATTTAGAAATAGTTGGATTACAAATAATCAGGGTTGCATTTTCAATAGTTCGGTCCCACCTTGGTCCATGCGAGTTAAAAGAGCAACGTTGAGGATGAAGTACTTATGCCAGTGAAAGGGACTTCCATGTATTCTCATCAACTTTTAAACCGTCTGGATCAGATTATTTTTTCATTCCATTGACATGGGTACACACATTACGGGAGGGCATCATCTTGTAAGAACTTGATTTGGTAGGGCCCTTTCAGCCCAATGAATACAGGATAGTGAAAATTGTCCACTTATTTCCAGATGGTGCATTGGCGTGTCTTCTTATATTGAACAGGGAGTACCTTTTAAGAAATGATAAACCTAGGGGTTTTCTTTTCCCATATGAATATCTTTAACATATTAGAGCGTTGCATATATCCTCCATTCTGCGATGGAAGGCCTATCGTGCAGAGTTCCCTATCCCTGAACTCTCTCTGAATAAAAGGCCTATCATGTAGAACTTCCTATCTTTAAACTTCGTCTGGATCCTACGGAGTGGGTTAACTGCAATAGCAAGAGAGGAAAACCATGATATTTACAAAATCTCTCGGTCAAGGCGGTGTAACGAGTGTTATGCCCAAAAGTAGACATTACGGCGATAGAACAGAACAGGAGGTCCTACCAACTCAATATTGATATCAATCAAATTGAGCATATAATTTTATTTTATTTTTAAATAAACAATGTCAAACCAAATTTGTATGTTTGGAATGGTAGGTAGTTCACCGCTGCCTGCCGACAAACTATTGGCTAATAGACAAATCAATACTGGAACAAAAGAGATTGTCATCATTTTTGTGCAAATCTTATTTTTGGGTTTGTTGTAGTCGCAAGTGCAGAGAGACCACTGAACATAAATTTGTGCAATATGCCTGATCAGTTTTGTTGTGGAGACGATGAGGCGCAGAAAAGGTCTGAAATGGACGAATCAATTGTCAACTTAGCACATACGAAAGATCCGGGAACAATGGGCAGTTCTCATAAAACAGTTATATTAATTAAATTATACAAATTTCAACATTAAAAAAATATACGACAAGCAATTCAACATTTCAATCGGGACTGGTTGGGGGCCTCTGCACAAGGAAGACTTGGGAGAGGTGATATGGCCAGGGGAAAAAGGGTTCATCAATGACTTTTAGCTCATATTTTGGGATTGGTTCTCATTTCAACTAGGAGTCTCTCTCAGATCTCCAGACTTCTTCTCAAATCATTTTTCTTTGTCTGAACTAGCCATAGTGGATATGCAATGGTATGGTTTGGGGGGAGAATGAGTAGATTTATTTTTCTACTTGGACTGGGGGGAGTCAGTCCTATCTGGATTGAAAAAACATCTCCCTCTAGTTTATTTTTCATCTCCAAATGTTCTCTACGAATTGTTTCCATGGAACGCTCGACCCAGTTTCCAGCAGGTGTTCCGCCCCACTAATAATCTGAAGTCACTTGCAGGACAACCAAGAGTGCATGCTCGTATCACCGCTCCTAACTATTTTTCTGCCAGTGTTGCTTGGATTGAAAAATAAAATCAAATAAATCTTCTTAATTGCATGAAATTAAAATTTGCTTTCCAGAGCTATTCATATCGGAAGGGAAAACCTTATGTTGGAACTTATACTTGCAGTTGTTTTTCTCACAAGTAATATGTTTCTGAGACAATCTCTTTCACTCTCTTTCTCTCTTTTTCAAGTTTTTTTTGCTACTTCTTTTATTTTTTGTTTTTTTCTCTCTTTCTCTCGTTCTCTCATAGAACAATATGGAGAGAGAGAGAGAGAGAGAGAGAGAGAGAGAGAGAGAGAGAGAGAAAGAGAGAAAGAGAGAAAAAGAGAAAGAGAGAGAGAAGGAGAGTGAAAATGAGAGAGACTGAGGCAAACAGAAAGAGAGCAAAGTACATTCAGCAGGTGTTGCTTGAGACCAATGAAACGACGCTAAAAAGTAAACTTCACTTTCCCGCAATTAAAAAGATAGAGAAAATTAGGGCGTGGTAATGGTTTGAGTTTCTAAATGCATTTTAAACTGTCATTTTGCAGTCCAGTCCAGTCCGAATTTTACAATGTTGTCGAAACTCCGCTTTGCAAAAAAGTCGTACCGTGGAGTTTGCAACCGCAGTTTAGCTAGACACATGGTCAATTTTATTTTTCCTCCAGGCGTGGCGAAGACATCTCGTCCGAGGCCTTGGTCACGCGCGAGATTTAGGGAATTTTTTTTTTTTTTACTTTTTTTTTCCCGAAGGTGGTCGAGGCATCTTGTCACGTGGCTGGACCATGACCAAGGCCGGAGATTAAAAAAACAAGAAGCCACTAGCCAGACTAAACTGAAGTTACAAACTCTGCAGTGCAACTTTTCTGCAAAGCAGAGTTTATACTGCATTGTAAACTTCTGACCGGACCCGACTGTGAAACAACAGTTTGAAATACATTTAGAAACTGCTTTTGTGACTGTGTTGTAGTTAACCCCAAAACATATCTCTAGTTTAAGTTGTTTAACTAAATGACAGTTGAAATTGTTACAGCAAAATACTGTCAAGAGCGATGTGCAATAGTAGTGAACTAACACGTTATCGAATTATTGTCATATTTCTAGTATGATTTATGGTCGTGCACCACTTTAGCAGTATTGAAACATCTAATTATAGGTCGATTACTCTACTCACAATAGTCTACGAACACGTGGCAAAAGCACTTACAAAACGTCTCTTTAAGGTCATGACGGACATTATACATCCCACACAAACAAGATTCATTGAAGGTAGGAATTTTGAAAATGGTATTCTACTGGTAAATGAACTAATTAAATTTTATAGGCAATCAAAGCATAACGCAGGTTTCATCTTTGATTGATTTCGAAAAAGCTTATGACCATGTAGACTGGTTCTTCTTAGAGAAATGTCTAAAAAAAATTAAGTTTGATCCCAATTTTAGGAGATGGATAAAGATTATATACGCCAATCTACAACTCGAGTGATGGTAAACGAAAATTTGCCCCCTCTTATTGAACTAGAACGATTGATAAGACAGAGTGACCCCATTGCATCTTTTTCTTTTGTCATCATAATAAAGGTCATAGCAGTCAATCCAGACTGCAATAAGGTTATCAAATGTATCGAAATTAGCCACATTCCAGAAGAAGCTCTCCCAATACTCTTCTTGATCGCAGATGACCTTCTCTGATGGTGGAAACCTCTTGAGACAACTTGGTAGAAATCAGGAGGTTGATAGACAAGTTTTGTTCCCTGTCAAACATGAGGATAAATAAGGGAACTAAAACACAGGGATGGTGGATACACCACTAAGGTGTAAGACCTCTAGAACAACCGAGCATTAATTGACTGCCCCCATCAACTCCTATCAGAGTGTTAGGCAGTTCCCTGTCTGTTTAAGGCAAGTCATCAACGAATAATTGATTGGATCTCCAAACCAACTTTAGTTAAAATCATTATGAAGTTATGGAAAGATAAACAACCTCTCTTATTGGACGATCTCTGGTCATAAACAACGTGATCCTAGCTACACTATGGTATAGGTCCGCAATATGAGCTAGATAACCCCTACAAAGGTAAATAACAACCTTTCTTTGAAGAGGTAACCACAATCATAAGAATGTCATTACCGAGGTGGTCTGGCATACGATAATTCAACCCAAGAAAAAAAGAGGGCTAGGAATTTTGGATCCTGTCACCCAGGCCATGACACATGTCATTCAATTGATCGACTTCTCTTCAACCCACAAACCCCTTGGCTTGGTCTAGCAGAGCAACAGATCTCACGACTAGCCCCGGAGTTCCCGGAAGGGACAAACCCTTTGTTTTGGCTGGAGAACCGTAGTTGGTCTATTCCCATAAGTAGAACGTAACCCTCAGGCTAGACACCAGAAACACATCGTCAAGCTACACGAAGGGATAAGAAGAACGGTCCCTTATGGCCATAGTTACTCAAGACTGAGCACAAACTACCCCTACCGGACAAGGTTTCACCCAAAAGTGGGAAGAGGTTTGTTAACAACCCCTCCTTAAGAACATGTGGATCACTAACTTTTAAGGTAGGACGTTGCACTGTTTGGAGTCTCCCTCGAAGGGATAGATGAAAAGGGGCATCCTCAGGATACTAGGAGATATTTGGAATCCAGAAACTAGAGACTAATACTCTATCACGGACCTCTTGCCTTCTCTACGTTATTGTAGAGGATCGGCAAGAGCACTAGAAAAGATTGTTGAATCTATCCCCATGAATGGCTCGACCCACAACTCAAAGAGAGCGATTGGGTAGGAATCCAAGGGAACCCACTACATATAGGTAATGCGGTGATGGTTAATGATGATGGATCCTACGTAGCACCGTGTTCGCTTTCGGAGATGAACACGAACATGTTCACTCGAACACAAACAAGCGCCCAAAAACCACCGAACACGAACATTAAAAAACAAAAGAGTTCTAAAATATTTATGGAAAAACTATATTGTTATGTATAATAACAATACAAGCAACTTTTGCCTTGGAGTCATGTTCAAATTGGTAGCCAATCATGAGTTAAAAATCAAGAACCGAAAAAACATTTATTTATTTTTATTATTATTTTTTTACGGAAAAAAAAATACGTTCGCCCGAACATGCTCGCGAGCTATTTGCGCGAACACGCGAATGTGATGGGGCGCGAACATGTTCGCCATGCTACGCAGGATAGATCCTCTCTTCTTTCTCTATTTCTATTAATCATAACAATTGGCTGAAGGAAAGTCAAACAAATTAAACCATTTGGGTCCAGTCTGAGCAGGTTTTTAGAATCGGAGTGTTGAAATGCAAGGACCATTGGCTTGCCTTCAAGCCTGCATGTGCAATAAACAAACTAGCTCCGAGTCTAGACACTCTCTCATAGGTATGGACATTTTCACTGGGGAAACAAAGTAAGTGTACCCGCTTTTTTCACACACTAACAAGTAGATCAACTTAGATGGAGGAAACAATTAAAGGTAAGCAAGGAAATACTTAAAAAGGTCAAATGGTTCAAGATTAAAATGCAGACCCACAAAGGTAGCCTTGTTGCAATGGCAAATCGACCACCGTTGTCTCCCCACCAATGACTGGCTTATAGAAAGGCCTACACTAGAGGAGAGAGGCATTACACTTCCTTGGTGTAAATCATGTTTAGTAGCTTTCCCATCCACAAACGTTCCTGAAATCATCACGCATATATTCCTTCAATGCCCAGGAGTGGTCTGGCTATGGACATGGTGAGACATGATCTGAAGATCTTTAATCCCCTAAGTGAGCTGCCTTGGGATTGGTGGACTATACTATATGAGACCTGGTCTCAGAAACAACTAGATGACTTCTATCACAACTTGTTTATCACAAGAAGAAGGGTCATTATACGAGCCCTTTGGAGATGATGATGTACTTTAGAAATGGAGGGAGCAAAGCTGGAGGGAGCAAAGCTGGAGGGACCAAAATTTACAAAATCTATTAAACTGCAAGTACAAACAGTTATCACAACCCAATGGGAAAAAAATAAAGAAAAGATTCAATTTTTATCTTTCAAAAGTGAAATCCTACAGCACATTCAATAATGCAGTGGCGCTTGGCTAGGGGGGCCTCAGGGGGGTAAGATAGACAAAGTTAATTGGAATCGAGTGAGGAGAGAAAACAAGGAAGACCAAAGAGAGGTTTTCGCCTGATCTTCCACGAATGGACTGACGTGGATCCTGCTAATCCCCTTCGCCCTCTGTCGGATTTCCTAGACCCTTTTCCTCCGCCCTCCCACTGTTTGGTTCCCTTGAGCTGGTTTGGCAAAAATTAGGAAATGTGGCCAGATTTTTTGTTCCTAATCAGTTGGAAGGTAGCTATTAGAGTTCAAAGCAAGATCAGGCGCCCCAAAGAGGGGTGAAGAGGTAGCAGTACCAAAGTTACTAGGTGGCAGTATGGCCCAAAGCAACGGATACTATGTACATCATCAAGTCACTCTTTTGTTCTCTTGTCAAATGGGACCCTAAACCGCTTTCGAGCAGGTGCGGCTCCCCACAAATATATCGGAGCAACTGGATGAAATACTAGGAGAGGATGCTCTTACCACCTCTCCTAGTACGTTCGCTCCGGTTATTTTGTTATATATATATATATATATATATATATATATATTGAATCAACTTTGGAAAGTTTGTGACGAACCAGCTTTCGGACTTGCGCCATCTTTCAGACTCCTTCCCTTCCCTTGTTTTCTCTGTATCAAGATGTGTCTTACTCGGCCCCCGAAACCCCCCTCTGCTTATTTTTTCAATTAAAGGTACCTCGTCGAAATGTGTATTTTTTTGTCAACACTAGTGGTTCTTGAAATTCCGTCATTTTTGTAATTTGGAAATGCATGGGAATCACGCGCGCCTTAGTGAGCGCGCTCAGAATTTGGCTCGACAGTTAGGAATTCCAAAATTGACGGAACTCGATGTGTCTTTTCACACGTGAATGTTCTCGGCCTTAAGATGGAAAACTATGAGAATTTTGTAGGAATATGGACAGATGTAGGACTTTCTTTTTTCCCCGCGCCTACTTTGCCTGCAGATATAGTGATTTCAATTTTTGAATTAGCGTAGGGCTGGGGAAAAAACTGCTACGGTTTCGGTGTCCATTTTCTTCAGTTGTTTGTCACCATGCTATGAGCTCCCTCCTCCTTCCTCCTCGCGCCCCTCTTCTCGCGCACAGGCTTTCTCGCTCTCTCCCCCTGTAACTGTTTTTCTTTCTCCTTCCTCGTGCGTGTTTTTTTGCTCTTTCTTGATCATCTGAATCTTGGATCCGTTTCACACCATCTTTCGCACTCCTCTTCTTCCCGCTCTAAAACCTGCGCTCGAAAAGCCCGGTCGATCCTCTCTTCCTATCTAGCGAAGGAGAAACGCCGTGTAAGAGGAGACCTCTACTACGTGACGATTCTGATTGGTTGAGTCAGAGATCGGACTCAGAGGGATCAACATAGCTTTCAACGGACGATTACCCTCGAGACCTCCCTCACCTTCCTCTGTCCTAACTTTCATCTTTCCCCGTATCTATCTCCCTTCTCACAACTATAAATTCCGCCGGCGCATCCGCAAAACTCTCTCTCAACTTGTTAGCGAGCTTCCGGGAAGCTGTGGCTAGATGGTGTGCGTGAGGTGCGAGTCGAAAAGTCCCGACGGGCTGACTGTAGGCTGGCTAACTGTGCGCCTGATCGCCACGACAGACTGTGGAATCGGGGCGAGCCCACGCAGAAACTAAGTCGGCGGGGTGACGATCGCAATGGTGGCAGGTGGCACGCGGCAGCCGGGATCGTCGGTGCATGTATCGGGAGTGACAAGAGTTGAGTGGATGAATGGCCTGGGGCCATGATGGAACTTTACTGCAGATGCGCCTCCTTGTTTCTGTCCTATTCTTTGGTGTGAGTGCAGCTTCATGACAATTAAGCTGGGAAATCTTTTCATCTCCATACTTTTGTGTGACCGTTCTGTACAGAATTCATTTCGCTCGCTTATCTTCTGATGTGAATGACTACGCATTTTTTAGAATGGTTGTCTGATGGGCCGGTGCTTTGATTAGACTCGGAATAGCGGGATAGGGGTGCAGAGCACACAGAACACTAAATAATGCATGGCTGTTATTTTCGCACCTTCCGCGATGAGTAACTACGAATGTTTTGTCATTGATGGATTGGTCGTTGATTTGGCTGAAGAGTTGTGGTGAATAGAATGCGCAAGAACGATTGAGTTGATTGGCAATAAACTGCCATTTCGTCAAAATGGACGTCTTTTATTTTTTGAACAAAATTAAAACCGAGTTTTTTGGCCGAAAACTCATAAAAATTTGTTGTTCCAGAGGGTCCTGTAAAACGTTGGACCCTCACGAACATCAAAGTTTTACGAGTTTTCGGACAAAAAACTCGGTTTTAATTTCGTTCAAAAAATAAAAAATGTCCATTTTGAGGAAATGGTCGTTTAGAACAATGTTGTTGGGATTTTGTTCGAGAATGCAAGAGAGTTTAGATCTGACGATATTTTGATTGCGGAAAGGTTTTCAATCTTGAACACACTCCGCATCCCCTCTGTGGTTGACCCTCGTTACGCAAAACCCGAAAGACAATTTATCTTCCCAGAGAGAAGGAGGGCGCCACGTGCGACCTGCACGAGTGGATCATCGACTGTGTCCCACCTGACGAGAGTACTGTCCCCACGATTCCTGTATGAAAATTTCTTGGCGAAACCATAGACCATTGCAAACACTCTCTCTCTCTCTCTCTCTCTCTCTCTCTCTCTCTCTCTCTCTCTCTCTCTCTCTCTCTCTCTCTCTCTTGCTCTCTCTCTCTGATAAACGAAGGAATGCTCCCACTTTGCTTCGCATGTTTCAAAGGTGAAAATCGGAAAAGCCCGATCGATGGACGAGGGATTAACGACGAATGATTTATACCGACTCTTGCGATTGATTGGATTACCATGTGGACTGAAGGCCCCAATCTGACTGGGCGCCGGCCTCCCGTACTGCCGCCACATCCCTTCCCCTACAACGAGAACAGGACATGTGTATGAACTACCATTTCGTTAAAATGGACATCTTTTATTTTTTGAACGAAATCGAAACCGAGTTTTTTGGCCGAAAACTCGTCAAAATTTGTTGTTCATGAGGGTCCGGCGTTTGTAAAACGCTGGACCCCCTGGCTGTACATGGACCTAGCTTGAGACCTGGTTCCTCTAGGCAGTCCTGCCTGGAGGTGCCTGGTCTCAAGCTAGGTCCATGTACAGCCAGGGGGTCCAGCATTTGTAAAATGCTGGACCCTCAGAAACAACAAATTTTGACGAGTTTTCGACAAAAAAACTCGGTTTCAATTTCGTTCAAAAAATAAAAGATGTCCATTTTGACGAAATGGTTGTTTATGCGAGTGGGACGTACGATAAGCCGTCGCCAAGATCGGCGACCGATATTATTTCCCTCTCGAAACTCGGTGCTCATGATTTGTCGGAGCGGGCTTTGTTATTATTGATGCGCATTTTCCGCCTTATTCGTTGCTATTACCATTTAACGAGTTGATTGTCATTTCGTGGACGGCACTCTTGTTGCCTCGAGTGTTACCAATCAAAAGGCTTCCACTACCGCGTACGGAGTGAGGACGAACACAAGAAACGAGCTACGCGGTTGAGACCTTCCACGTCAGATTGTGAGTTGTGCAATGAGCGGCGTCGGGATTTGATCCGAAAACGAGACACCAAATGTCACGGTGTACCTGCTCCGTTTCACGCGAAGCGAAGGGCAACGGCCTACTAGAAAGTTCAACGATACTTTTTAGATTGAATTTCCCCGCGCCGAACGTCCCGCGCGCGCCTTTTTAGCCCTGGACATCCGCATAGTGACGGACTCTCCCCTCTTACTAAGTTGGACCCGCACGGGGGATTTCAGTTAAGTCCGTGTCCCCACACTCAATTTTCCAAAAATCTTTGGCACACCCCATCTCGCTGTCATTCCAAGGCCCCCTTCCGCAATCGAAAACACTCCGAACGGAAGACAGTGCAGGACGTGAGGTTGGTATCGGAGCCGACACGTGTCGGTTCTGACAATAGTAAGACGAGCTGGCGAGAGGAAGATCAGCTAAACAATCTAATCGCCTCAGTCCTCCCGTCACTCGACAGAGGTCCGCCGAGGCTCGAATAGAGATGCTCATGGCCGATGCTAATGGAACACCTCCCCGAATGATGGTAAGCATCCCCGCTACCTTTCCTCTACCCCAACTACACTCATCTGAAGGCATGGCTTGAAGCTGTGCAAACACAGGGCTATGGCGCCGAGGACCTTCCCCACGTCATCACCCTGTTACTCCGAAATACCGCGCACGATTGGTTCAAAAGGCATCGATGGGTAGATTGGGACACCTTTAAGAAAGCGTTCCTAGCGCGATTTGACGCGGTCAACGAAGATGCTGCATGGTTTGTACTGAAAACCCGTCCGTAGGAACTAGGGAAACTGTTACCCGACATTGTGGACCGATTTCAGACCGCATTAGACAAATTGAGACGGGAAGAAAATGCTGCTCGAGACCTGTTCATCGACCATCTCCACAATCCCGTGCTGAAGGCGAAACTGCAGAAAAAGGTCCCTCCCAAGATGAACCAACTGTCTGTCATTATAGCTAAAGCCCTCGAACTAGATTTGCTAGACATAGGTAAGTATATTAGTCAGGGAGAAGAAAACATTTCAGACACGATCCAAGATGTGGCTGCTAAGCGGCGTTGGTGGCTCAGAGCGGTGGGACGATTTTACCCTCGTCCCGATCACGACTACCAGGACGGCCCCGCCCCAGATCCCTCCCCGTATCACTCTCTACCTCTCACGAAACCTCCTCCCAAAATGGCGCCTGTAAACATAGTAATGACCCAAGACGCCGCATCAGTACCTATCACCAACATGCATCTGGCCCAGATGATTCATAACGCTACGACTAAACAGTCTGAGTAGATGAATAATCGGCTTTAGATGCAGGCTTCGTCGATGGATTGGTTGGAACAGATCATAACCAAACTAATGAAAGCTAATTCCAGCCCTTCTCGCCCCGCTTCTACTCTGTACCCACTGCTAAGCCCCCCTCCTGCAATTGGATTAGCTCCCCCTCAGGCGGCCAACCCAGCAGGGAGGATCGAGTGTTACAACTGTAAACAGCCCAAATACTTCGCGCGTGAATGCCCTCAACCGAAACGCAATCAACCTCTGCCTGCAGCCTATGTATCCATTCAACTCGCAACGGGTTTTGTACAACGCTGTTGTACCCGTTGTACACCCCCCGGGTCCGAGTTGAATCCCCGTTGAACGGTACAACGGGGGCTTCCCGTTGAAATCCGATCAACGAGTCGAGCCCAATGGGCCTCCGACACGTGGCATGATACACGTGGAAAAAAAAAGTGACAAAAAAGTCAAAAAACTGCCCTCTGTGTGTGTGTGTGTGCGTGTGTGTGTGTGTGTGTGTGTGTGTGTATGTGT
>BFEA01000124.1:671470-684779 GCA_003427395.1 Chara braunii
GCCGCCGTTGAAATAACTATATCGATCGCTGGGTCTTCGACCCCAGCTTCTTCAACCTCGAACCTTGTTGCAATTTCGCCAAGTCGCGCACCCCCGTCTCAGTCCTGATCTTCTCCGGTTTGCGCAACTTTTCAGTCACGGGGATTGGTGCGCCGCCGTTGAAAATTGAAATAACTATATCGATCGATCGAGGTTCAGCAGTCATCTTGGTGGAAGCATCAGGATTTCATCATTTCGCGCGGCCTACTCAAAGCGACGTAACGGTAATCATGGCTTTTTGTGGCAATCTGTGTACTATCTGCGTGCAGCGGTGCGATGCAGTGGTGACCAGTCTTTACGAGTGGGGGCAGGAATTGGCGGCTGATTGCCGGCAGCGACTGGCCCAGCCAAGACGACAAGTAGTGGGGACGGACTGTATTGGCACCTTCTCTCTGCGGACTAGTGCCACCGATCGCCCCGCTCGCCCGCTTCCTCGTTTTCATCCGTACCCCGAACGCCGATGAATCGTTTCTCCACCTTTTCTCTCCCCTCCAACCTTCCGATCATCTGGCCATCTTGGGCCGATCCTCTTCTCACTCTGGAAATTCGTCCCGCCTCGACCCCTCTATTCAGTCCAGCCTACATCTGCAAGTGAGCTGAGTTTGCGACGGTGAGTGTATGCATGCTCACAATGAAGTGCCATTGGTCGCGGTATTACAACAATCGGGAGTTGGAGCACAATCACGAGATTCCGCTCGAGATGGCGCAGCTGTGGCCGAAAGAGTCGACCACCTACGGCACGTTGGTAGGACTCCTATGCGGGGAAATCGCTAAGGGCAGGCGAGCAACAGTCGCCTACGAGCTTCTCACGTTCCTGTCTCAGCTCATCGACAACCTGCCGACGGACATCATCTCCTTCAATCCTAGCGATCCGAGCCAGGCCGAACCTGTGACCTTGGAGAGGAAGTTGATGCCAACTGTAATATGGGCCCACTGCACGGAAAAGTACGGGCAGTACCTAAGCGATCACGATCCTACGGTTTGGTGCTACCTGGACCTGGATGACCTTGCGCCAAATAACTCTGACTTCGACGAGTTCTGGAAGGCTCATCAGGAGAACGGGAAGGTACTGTTAGACGATGACCCGGGTCGTGTAGCCATCACCAGGCTATCAGAGGAGGAGGAGGAGGAAGCCCGATCAACGTCGAAGGAAGAAGAAGAAGCGTCTGCACTTGAGCCCCGGAAGGCTCCTCCAGCACGAACGTCGCCTGCCGTTCGGGGAGGATCCGCGTTGAACCCCGTCGTTCCCTTAGACACCTCCAGTCGACACGATGGCGCAACAACCTCCCGCCGACGCCGCCGCTCTCGCTCACCATCTCCCTCCGTTTCTGCCCCCTCCATGCTTCGTCCCCATCCTCCTCCCGGCCCGAACGTACCGTCCTCGTCCTGTCTTCCACCGCCCCCTTGATTACCTCTCCTTCCGTCCCCCCCCCCCCACCTCGATTTCCCCCTGAACTATCGTATCTTAGCCAGCCGCGCATTCTGTCATCACTTCACCGTGCGACTTCTGTGCACAGTCTTCCCCCATCGTTCCCCCTCCTTCCCTCTCAATATTCTCCTCTTCAGTGTCGCCTGTGTACAGTTCGACCATATAGAGTTGTACTGTATCATCTCAGACACCTTCCCGCCGTGGAGGACTATGAGTTCCTAAGGGATAATGTCCTTCGCACCATCCCCTCCTTATATCCCGATTACCTATTATCCCTATCCCGACCCAATCATCAATTCCCTTACGCTCACCGGATCGTACACTTCGTCGATCTCGGCGACGAAGCGGCGGATTACTTCCATCCGCTCCCATCTGAGTGGCCCCGACCTCTCCACCACCCTCTCCTTGTCGACTACCAGCGGACGCACTTCCAATGACGGGGCAGGGGTGCAGAGCACACGGAGAACCGGCGGACGATGATGGCGACACATGGACAATCTCCGACGATCAGGAAGACAAGGGCATTCCAGCAGCTTGAGCCAGGAGACTCGCGAAGATATTGCAATTGACGTTGGCATCAACACGAACTCTGGGTCAACTATCTGTGCTGATGCAGACACTCTCACTCTTGATAAGCTTGGTTCCTCACTCATCCTCTCTTCCCCCTTTCTCCTCCGCCATGGCATGCAATCAGGAGATCACATAATTTTGGAACCCCCTGCGCGTCACATATGTGACGAACTAGATTTCGGACCTGCGCCATCGTTTGGACCCTTTCCCTTCCCATGTTTTCTCAGTATCAAGATGTGTCCTACTTGGCCCTCGAACCCCCCCTCTGCTTCTTTTTTCGATTAAAGGTACCTCGCCGAGATCTGTATTTTTTTGTCAGCACTAGTGGTTCTTGAAATTCCGTCGTTTTTCTAATTTGGAAATGCATGGGAATCACGCACGCCTTAGTGAGCGCGCTCGGAATTTGGCTCGACAGTTAGGAATTCCATAATTTACGGAACTCGACGTGTCCTTTCACACGTGAATGTTCTCGGCCTCGATATGGAAAACTCCAAGAATTTTGTAGGAATATGGATAGCCGTAGGACTTTTTTTCTTTCCCGCGCCTACTTTGCGCGCGGATATGGTGATTTCACTTTTTGAATTAGCGTAGGTCTGGGGAAAAAGCTGCAACTGTTCCGGTGCCCATTTTCTTCTGTTGTTTGGCACCATGCGTACGAGCTCCCTCCTCCTTCCTCCTTGCGCCTCTCTTCGTGCGCACATGCTTTCTCGCTCTCTCCCCCTGTAACTGTTTTTCTTTCTCCTTCCCCGCTCGCGCTCTTTTTCTCTTTCTTGATCATCTGAATCTTGGATCCGTTTCACACTATCCTTCGCACTCCTCTTCTTCCCGCTCTAAAAACGTGTGCTCGAAAAGCCCGGTCGATCCTCTCTTCCTATCTAGTCAAGGAGAAGCGCCGTGTAAGAGGAGACCCCTACTACACGACGATTCTGATTGGTTGAGATCGGACTCTGAGGGATCAACATGGCTTTCAACGGAGGATAACCCTCAAGACCTCCCTCACCTTCCTTTGTCCTACCCTTCATCTTTCCCCGCATCTATCTCCCTTCTCGCAACTAAAAATTCCACCGGCACATCCGCAAAACTCTCTCTCAACTCGTCATCCAACTTCCGGGAAGCAGTGGATAGATGGTGTGCGTGTGATGCGAGTCGAAAAGTCCCGACGGCCTGACTGTAGACTGGCTGGCTGTGCGCCTGATCACCACGACGGACTGTGGGATCGGGGCGAGCCCACGCAGAAACTAAGTCGGCGGGGTGACGATCGCAATGGTGGCAGGTGGCACACGACAGCCGGGATCGTTGGCGCATGTACGAGGATTGATAGGAGTTGGGTGGGTGAATGGCCCGGGGCCATGATGGAACGTTACGGCGGATGCGCCTCCTTGTCTCTGTTCTATTCTTTGGTGTGAGTACAACTTCACGACAGTTAAGCCGGGAACTCTTTTCATCTCCAAACTTCTGTGTGATTGTTCTCTAGGGAATTCCTTTTGCTCGCTTATCTTCTGATGTGAATGACTATGCATTTTTTAGAATGGTTGCCTGATGGGCCGATGCTTTGATTAGACTCGAGATAGTAGGACAGGGGTGCAGAGCACACAGAACACTGAATAATGTATGGCTATCATTTTCGCACCTTCCGCGATCAGTAACTACGAATGTTGAGAGAAGGTTAAAAACAGTAGTATTTTTCATCACCAGTTTGGGACACCCTTCACCACTTCAGGATGCAGCTTGCCTAAACAGGTGTTTTTCAAGGTCTTCGGACCTTTCACCACTTCAGGACTATTCAGGTATGAAAATCTTGAATGGTCATGAAGTGATGAAAGCTCCGAAGACCCTGAAAACCACATTTTTATGGAGGCTGCATCCTCAAGTGGTGAAGGGTGGTCTTCATGGTGTTCGGACCTTTCACCACTTCATGACCATTCAGGATTTTCAGACTGCCCAAAACTTTCACTTGACCACTCCAGGACACCGTTCACCACTTCAGGATGTAGTCTGCCTAAACAGGTGGTTTTCTGGGTCTTCGGACCTTTCACCACTTCAGGACCATTCAAGATTTTTAGACTGCCCAAAACTCTCACTTCAGAATTCTCATTCCTGAATTTTCAGCTACCCGATAACCGCTTGTGCAAATGTTTTGTGGATTGGTCGTTGATCTGGCTGAAGAGTTGTGGTGAATGGAATGCGTGAGAACGATTGAGTTGATTGGCTAGAGCAATGTTGTTGGGATTTTGTTCGAGAATGCAAGAGTATTTAGATCTGACGATGTTTTGATCGTGGGAAGGTCTTCAATCCGGAACACACTCCTCATCCCCTCTGCGGTTGACCCTCGTTACGCAAAACCCTGAAAGGCGATTTATCCTCTCAGAGAGAAGGAGGGCGCCACGTGCGACCTGCATGTGTGGTTCACCGACTGTGTCTCACCTGACGAGAGTAATGTCCCCACGATTCCTGTATGAAAATTTCTTGGCGAAACCATAGACCATTGCAAACTCTCTCTCTCTCTCTCTCTCTCTCTCTCTGAGAAACGAAGGAATGCTCCCACTTTGCTTCGCATGTTTCAAAGGTGATAATCGAAAAAGCCCGATCAATGGACAGGGGATTAACGATGAATGATTGATATCGACTCTTGCGATTGATTGGACTGCCATGTGGATTGAAGGTCCCATTCTGACGAGGCGCCGGCCTCCCGTACTCCGACCACGTCCCTTCCCGTACAACGAGAATAGGACACGTGCATGAGAGTGGAACGTATGAGAAGCCGTTGCCAAGATCGACAACCGATATTATTTCCCTCCTAAAACTCGGTGCTCAGAATTTGTCAGAACGGGCTTTGTCATTATTAATACGCATTTTCCGCCTTATTCAGGGCTATTAACATTTAACGAGTTGATTGTCATTTCGTGGACGGCAGTGGCGCCCCATTGGCCTAACACTTTGTGCAGCGACTGTTGTCGCCTCGAGCGTTACCAATCAAAAGGCTTCCACTATCGCGTACTGAGTGATGACGAACACAAGGAACGAGCTACGCGGTTGAGACTTTCCACGTCAGATTCTAACTTGTGCAATGAGCGGCGTCAGGACTTGATCCGAAAACGAGACACCAAATATGTACCCGCTCCCTTTCACGCCAAGCAAAGGGCAACGGCCCGCTGGGAAGTTCAACGATACTTTTTAAATAGAATTTCCTCGCGCCGAACGTCTCGCGGGCGCCTCTTTCTCCCTGGACATCCGAATAGTGACGGACCCTCCCCTCTTACTAAGTCGGACGAGCACGGGGGATTTCGGTTCTGTCGGTGTCCCCACACTCAATTTCCAAAAATCCTTGGCACACTCCATCACGTTGTCATTCCAGGGCCCCCTTCCGCAATCAAAAACACTCCGAAAGGAAGACAGTGCAGGGCGTGAGGTTGCGCGTCACAAGTTGTGCCCCAATAGCACTCAACTATCACAATATGTCATGCCCGTTTCAATGGTAACGAATTAACAAACTATCATTGCCTTATTGTCTGAATCGACAATGTGACCCACCCCTCAGACAATTCTAACATTCAAAATTCCCTAGATGTGTCCGACTACAACTTCTACCAGAAATCATTTGACGGGGTCCTAGTGATAGGTAAACAGAATAATGTCCTTACCTTACCCCACCACCGCATCCAAGCTTGTCTAGTCAAACTTGCAGGCTCAATAGTAGATGATGGGCTCAGGAGTGGGATCATCAACAAGAACAACAACAACAAAAACAACGACGACAACAACAACAACAACAACAACAACAACAACAATCACAACAACAACAATTACAGCAACAACAACAACAACCACAACAACAACAACAACAACAACAACAACAACAACAACAATAATGATGATGACAACAAAATGAAGTAGAAGAAGAAGAAGAAGAAGAAGAAGAAAACCAAGAACAAGAATAACAAGTAGATGAGGGAGGAGGAAGAATAGAGTACAGTAGAGTAGAGAATAGCAAGGCCAACTGCTAGTCTTCCAAGCATCAAGCCATAATCATCAGAAAGTGAGCTTGGACATAACAGAAGCTGAAGATGAAGAGGAATAAACAGACATTTCGTTAAAATTGACATTTTTTACTATTTTCACGAAATTGAACTTTAAAAAAAGTATAGTATGTTTTGACATTTCTTTGCGCCGACCACATTAGACCATTGATGGTCCGGCGTCCCCAAGACACCGGACCATCTGATATGCCTCAAATTTTTTTCTTTTTTTTTTGAACCTCGGATATATTTTGACGGTACTTTACAATGAGATACATCAGATGGTCCGGAGTCGCCAGGACGCCGGACCATCAATGATCCGATGTCATGGCCTAAAAATACATTAAAAAACTCAATTTTTTCTTGGATGCCCAACTTCGTGAAAATAGTAAAAAATGTCAATTTTAACGAAATGCCAGTTAATAGTGAAAACCGGGCCTACTACCTTCGTATACGCTTCAAAGTTCTTTAATACACAGCCATGCATCCTGGTCTAAGCTTACAGGCACATTCCCCGATGAGCATTTCAATTGGCTGCGTTCCATCATCCACAGGGGGCTCCTTGCACAACCATGCTTTCCAACAGTGAAGGAGCCCTCAGTCCGTAGCCGAGTGTTGGTATTAGGAACGATGGCACACCAAAATACAGAAATGGTTCAAATTTAGGCAATCCTTTGTACAGTGTTATCGATTGCGCCGCTGCAAGATGCGAACAGACGATTGCACAACTGCAAGGTAGCACGTTCGAACTGCCCGCACCTGAAAGGTGCAGAGAGAGAGAGAGAGAGAGAGAGAGAGAGAGAGAGAGAGAGAGAGAGAGAGAGAGAGAGAGAGAGAGAGAGAGAGAGAGACGGGGATATGACGGAACAATGACTTTTTTCCCACCTTCTGTATAATTTTGACTCCAACGTGGCCAATTTTGTTGCGGGAGTTTCAAATTTCTTTGTAAATCATTTCGGATTTTCTATCTCGTATGTATGTATGCATGCTCGTGCCTCTTTTTTCGAGTTGTTTTTTATTTCCAATTTTGTTTTGTTCAATAGCGTTTGCTTAAATTCAAAGTTCGTCGCTTTCTAGTACCCATCGACACTGTGTGCACCGCGATCTGCGAGTTTTCAGTTCTCCCGGATATGGCCGGATACACTCGACCCGCATGTCTTGCCTGACCACATGCTCTTAGTTCACACATGACTGCAGGAATGATCTGATGTATGGGTCGTTGATGCTGGGCAATCACTTCTTTGTTGCATGATGGTGTGGATATGTATGTAACGGTTGGATCTCACGCGAAATGATGATGTTTGCATAAAGAGAATAACTGCATGCCTACGAGACAGACCGACGCACGGGCAGAAGCACCTATCACCGACTTATCCGCATGATAAGGTAGAATCTGAGAAGTTGGACTGCGCAAGCGTTCGTGTATGACAGCAAGTCCGGCAGCGGAGTCTGCAACATACACGCGTGTCTGCATAAGTCCAACTGCGATCACGCTTCGTCAGGAAATGTAGGTAATTAAAATCCATTGAGTAGCATATGGCGATGGAAACTCCCTTCTGGGTCACCGACGACGAGACTTTAAGGAGCCCAGAGTATCGGACATAATGGGAGAGGAAATAGCTTAGGCGACGAAGAAACTCACAAAATCCTGACTACCCCTGTCAAACTGAGAACGATCGACTGTGCGGGGGCGATTTCCAGTGGGCAATAAACCAGGATTCTCGGATTTCGGACTATCCCGACACCCGCAATACACAAAATTATCTAACCCCAGGCTTCGTTGCTATTACTACCCGTCTTCCTCCCTATTACGTCCTTCTCCCGTATCACCACCTAACGGTTGTTCCATGGGACTTCATAGCTCGTTACTGGCCCTGCACACCGTGCGCGGATTGCCAGCAGTACAATGAGCACTACGAAGCAGGGTTCGTCCGACGAACCCACTCCGAAGCAGAGCTTCGAGAGCATAGTCTCCAACTACGACCGTCCTCATCAGACTCTTAGACGTGCATTAGCTGACGACGGTACATGCGCTCTCAAAGAGATACTCATAGCGTTCCGCCTCTACATCAGATACTTTCCCGGACCTGGTCGCGAGATCGGCGATCGCCCCGATTTTTGGCTAAAACGAGACACTTGCACTCCTACCCCTAAAACATGCTGGCCCTCAAGAGGCTCACCAATTACACGGGCATGATTGGACGCTGGGTTGTACGACTTCAAGAGTACGACTTCGATATCGTCCACCAGAAGACGAAGAAGCACGGGAACGCTAACGGCTTAACACGTCTGCATCGACCCGACAAGGTGACTAAAGGGGATGAGATTACCCAATGGAAGGAACCGGAACCAACCAACGAGCGATTATACGGACAGGTGGCCATCCTTCCTCGAGGTCCTAAAGGGTGATCGACACGATGGCAATGGGGCGAGGAGGTAATCCCGAAGTTTTGCTATTTTTGCGAGGCCATTTCGAGAGTCTATTTGGTCCCTATGCGACCAAGCGGGGAAGGAAATGTCGAATGGGTAAATTGTCAGCGATGTGTTTCACGAGCCCATGGCTCCTGTATCCAGTATCGGAATGCGGACAAACCCTGGATGTGTCCTCTGTGTCGCACCGACAAAATCCCGACGGAGGCTCGATTTCTCGAAGCCATGTCGGAAGGACTAGAAAAGACCTGACGGTTTAGAAGGGCTGAAGTATGGACAAATGTCGACCTGATAGATACGCTTGGTTGAAAACCAAGCGAGAGGGCTCGGGATTACCGATGGAATGAAGGACGGTTAGAAAAATGGAAAACGGACGGAAGCGGGATTTGGATGTCTGTCCCACATCCGCTCGTGAGGTACAACTGGGTTAAGTCGACCCACGAGGAAATTGCGGCTCATTTCGCTGTCAGAATCACGGAGGCAGCGAGTGATAAAAGCGAATGGTATTGGTCCAACATTCACAATGATGTCAAGTTCATCGTCCGAAATTGTCAGGTCTGCGTCGCAGACAAGGCGCTGATTCAACCGCTTAGGTCGATAGTGCCTACCGTAGTTGAACGACCATTCCAGAGGGTTAGTATGGACACCACAGATACTGTTGTTCCCCGTGGACCTAATAACTGCGAGTATTCAATTCTACTGGTTTTCGTAGACCATTTTTCGAAATGGATCGAGGCCTATCCGTGTAAGACGCGACAGGCAGCCGAAATCGCACGATACGTCAACCGTTTTTTCGAAATGCATTAGGACACCGAGGAGATCCTGACGGACAACGAGGCATAATTTTAGAGGAAAGTTTTTAGGAACCTAGTCCTACATAGCGTTTCCATCTGCAACACTGCTCCCCACATGTCGCAATCCAACAGACTGGTGGAGAACGCCAATCGAGTGATTAAGACCACCTTGCGGCGCAATATTGCGGCGAATGACGAGAGGCCTTGGCCCGATATCGTGGACCATATCCTCACTATCCACCGGGGGACACCCTACGAGTCCACGGGTCTGACCCCCTTCCAACTACGGACTAAAAGCCTGCTCTGTGTAGCCCTACCAAGCCTAAATGATGAGACGGCCCTTCGGCGACGGAACACCAGGGCGACGGTTAAGGATAAGGCCCAATGCCACCTAGAGCTGATGGAAAAAAGCCCTACCCCGACTGGCCCGAAAAAGACAGTGTATGACGGAAATGGCCCACGGTAGGCAGGTCCGGAGGTACGAGGCCCGAAATGGGAATATTGGGCCTCGGCCCCAATATAAATTGGGGGACATCGTGCAGGTGAGGAAATGTGCTCGCCAAGGCAAGCTAGCGCCACGATTCTTCGGGCGATTTTGCGTGGTAGAGATAGGTCCAAGCGGGGTGAACACGGTATGGCTTGCGCCGGAGGTGTCAGGAAGTCGATCGGCTCGTCCGATCATTCGACACGTGTCCTACCTTCATCCTCTCCCTTTTTCCCCTTCTCCTCCTTCGTCTGCATCATCCTTCAACCAAGACGAGGATGACGACTCTCTAGAATCCTCCTTCCCCTCGCAACCGTGGTCTTCGACTCCGCCTCCATTGCCATGAGTTTTTCGACGGAGCAGGTGATCAACGAGCGTTTGATGACCCCGAGGGGGTGTATAGCGACAATCCGATAAGTGCAGCGACCTCTGTTGAGCCCCGATCTTCTTCGATTTGCAGCCTTCTTCAGCAAAGTGGCCATCCACGTGGCAGCGGAGTTTCGTTTTGTACACGCGGGAGCAACGCGTGTACTGGCCGAGATTTCGGCTTTCCAACGCCTGTCCTCGCCCGGGGTCAGCCACGTGTCCGTCATCGTCACCTTCTCGGGTGACATTACTACGCTGCACCCAACGATGCATGCGGACATCTATCGACAGTTGCGGGGTTGGGCGAAGGAGATCATTGTGAGGTGGGTCGAGTTGCTGGCCCGGCGGGAGGAGAGGATCGTCGCCACGAATGACGTAGACATCCGACTCCGCACCTCCAGGCTCCATTAGCGCGCCGGAGATCCTTCTCCCGGAGTTCCTCCCCTTCGAGCGGCCCCAATGAACCGTCATCGTCTCTCTCTTTTTAACCTTCCGTCTGATTTCCCCACCCTTTGGCAATCTGTTATCGACCCTGCCCTCTCCTTCTGAATCCGGGAGCTTAGCGTACTGATCTTGGATGGAGACAAGTGGACCAAGTGGTGGGACGCCTACGTGGAGATCAACTTCTGTTTGGTGTGCGTGGTGTTTCAATGGGCGGAGCCAGCGCCCGAGGCTGAAGGAGGTGAGGTCCCGGACGACGAGGTAGAGTTGTTAATCGTGCAGGCTTGGCAGACGAGTATGGAGGGAGAACTATTGGGGATACTATTCGGCAAGGTGGAGGATGGTCATTTGGACGCAATCACCGATGCGTTGTTGATGTTCTTGGCGCAGCTGGTGGACGATTTGCCCCTCGATATTCTGTCGAGGTGTGACGAGAAGCCGGGGACGGATGTGCTCACTCGCACACTTGCGCCCCATCTACTGTGGTCCACGTGTACGGAGCTGGACGGAGATAACTGCTTTTAGCCGTCCCAGAGCCTCTATCTCAAGATTGACATCACCGATCTCACACAGTGGGATCCCTTCATCTGACGAGGGAACGGAATAGAGGCCAGCTACGAAGAAGAACAAGAAGGAGAAGAGAGTCAGAGGACGAGGAAAGCAGATCGGAGGAAGGCGGAGCACAGGAGCCAAATGTTCATTCCCCGCGAAGCAGGTAAGAGGAGGAGGCTGAAGCTCGACGAAGGCGAGAGACAACGGAGGGCAACGAGGCTGAAGCTCAGTGAAGGCGAGAGACGGCGGAGGGCAAGCGGTCAGTCGAGTAATCTGAGGGACTGTCACCACAACTGTTGTTGGGTGATCCATCGCTGAATCCGGAGCCGCCCCGCGAAGATTCCAATGGAGCCACAGCGGAGGGATCAAAAAGTCGACGCCGCAGAAAAAGTGAATCCCCGACCTCGTCTTCTTTGCCATCACGAGGCACCCTTCGCCTTCGTGGAAATGCGGGCGATCGGGTTTCGTCTCCGGTCGTTATCCGGTTGTCCCCTTGACTTCCTCACAACCCACCAACTCCTGGGTCGACCCCCGTTCCCTGATGGATGGTGCCCCTTCCCGCCCACTCTCKTCCACCAGTTTTACGCCACCCGCCTTATCGTCACCGTTGTCCCGCATGCTATCACCCGTTCCTTCGTCCCCTCCTTCCCTCTCCATGTCCTTCTCTTCAGCGCGGCCTGGCGGGAATATAATAATATAGAAGTTTATTGCATCATCTCAGGTACAATTCCCGCCTGTGAAAATTATGAGAGCTTCCACACTGCAATCCCACGCACCCTCCCTACTCTCTATCCCGACTATCTCACCTCTCTCCCCCATCAACGCGCCAGCCCCCGATTCCCCCACATCCACCGCACCGTCCATTACACCCGGATCCCCACCAGTGACAGGGAGATTCGCCGCTTCATACCTCCTCTTCCCCAAGTCCATCCACCACCTCCTCCACCCGTTATTAGATTACCATTCCCGGGCAACGTTTTTGAATTAAGCGTGCGCATGCCACGTTGGATGACTTTCACACTTTGATGCCACGGTGAGTGGCATGTGTCAGCTCCACGCCGATCGACGGACCAACCGATCAATGTCTCATGAGAGAGCAAGCAGGAGCTTGCTCAAGATTGGAACCTCCTTGGCGTCAAATATGTGACGAACTATTTTTTGTGATCGTGCGACTTTCAGCGTGAAGCTGCTTGGGGAAATACGACGGGTCGGATGGGTGAATTGTGGGAAGATGGGTCAGGCGGGCAAATTGCATGAACGTCCTTGTTTCTTTGCGTTTTCCGCTGGAAGTTGTCGGATCCGTGTCGGGAGAATCTCGTGCCAACGGTTGAGTAATCGCCCCTTGGCGAGCGCGAGAAATAACGGTACCATAACTTTTTTCTTGTTCTAATGTGAGCACTGGGGATTTTGGCGCGATCATCGCGCAAGAATATCGTTTTTGAATTTTCAACTGATGACGAGCCCCCACGGGCTCGCAGAATTGTTTTTCTTTTCTACTTTTTCGGAATTTTGTTTTGTAATTAGGACTTAAGCTAGGAATTTAGGTACTCTGAATTTTGTTGCGCTGGGAACTGGGCTCTGACTGGATCACGCCCTTAATCCTGTGTAGCTGTCGTTTTTGGCGGGCGCGATTGTAACTGTGTCTTTCTTCTTTCTTGGTTTCCTCATGTTTACCCGCCTTCTCCTTCTTCCTCCCCGCGTATACTCTGTTCTAATTGGTCGGAGCGCCTACATGACCAGATCGATGCGTGGAGTGTGGCTACGACCCCCACGCCGCGGCTTGGCCATGCAATCGTAGACACTTCCTCTCTTCTCCTCTTGTCTACCTGGGCTTAATCCCGTACCATTCGCGCAGGCATGCATGCTGTAAATTTCACAAGCGCGATTAGTTTCCTCTCTAAGAATTTCGAGGCTAGCGCGATCAGTGAGGGTCGGCTAACGAGCAAGTCTGGAAGGTGAGTGAGTGCGAGAGTTGTGTGATCCGACGAGCTGGTGCTGAGTATGCAGGGTCGACGTGCGGGCCGCGACGAACTGTGGCACACGGGCGAACCTGCCTTGCATATTCGGACTAAGCGGGGTGACAACTCAGTGTGGATGCGAGGCGACGGACTGCCTGCATCGGGGGTAGAGAGAGAGAGAGAGAGAGAGAGAGAGAGAGAGAGAGAGAGAGAGAGAGAGAGAGAGAGAG
>BFEA01000124.1:687530-700997 GCA_003427395.1 Chara braunii
AAAATTGTACCGACACGTGCAAGAAATCGCAAATGCAAGATTGAAGTACGTCTACATTAAACGCTACAAGGCAACTGTACATTGAACTACGTCTAAATTAAACGCTACAAGCTGCAACAATGTAAACTTTCTAAAACGCTATCATTTACAAAATTTGAAGTTCCTACCGATGTCCCCGCGTCCCTTTAGAACCAAACCCGTATAAGACATTCATAGACGACCCGAAAACAAGGGTTTGTGGCTGTCCCTTCGTCGCCACCCCCGTGAACACCGAAATGTACTTCATCCTTACAAACCTACAGGCACCCGCCAAGGACTTACCAATGTCGTCACGCACACAACATGTCACTTGCTCAACCTCATGCCACTTATGAACCTCATCAATTCGAATGACAATCTCCAGATCGGATGGTCCGTTCTTGTACAGAAGGCGCAAATCCCCCATGCTGCGACCATAGACTCTCAGGTGGTTGCAAGAAACTAGCACTACAGCGTCTACCAAAGTCCGCTTTCGGTTTGAACATGCCACATACAACACTCTGCAGAAGTTGGAACCGGCCGCAGACAGCCGTATGCAACAATATGACACATCTTTTGACTGTAACCCGGCACCACGCAGCGGATATACTTCCAAAAATGGATTGTAGGATGCACAATCCAACAACTCTTGTTTCAAGTATGCAGACCACACCCGAGGTGACCTCGTTACGTTGTTCCGGCGAAGGTAAAACCTGTTATTCTCTTCCTGCCTGAGCGCAGCGCGGAGGGACGGAAGTTGCCTGACACCAATGGCATAATGAGGTACTTTGATAAGACTTCCCCACTCCATCGCGGAAGCAAATTTGTAGTCCTTATGCCATGGGGATTTCCTTGCCAAGCTGGCTCTATCCCATTCTGCCTCGGACCACGCATCGATAGGCTTGTCAAAGAAGGGGACGACGGTCATCCACGGGTCGTTTTCGGTATCGCCGCAAAACCATGGAATCCGCATGCACAAGGGTGAATGGGACATGCATAATCATGCCGATGGTCCATGACTCCTGTCGCACTTCCTACACAAGACATGAAATGCAAACAAAATGAAAATGAAATATCGAAATAGTAGAAAAATCGCCTTCATGATGAACTTGACTTCGAAAATTGCTGAACCATCACCAACCATCTTAAAAAATTAAACCGTCGACCGTGGACAAAATTCGCTACGCAAAATTATTGCAACAATAATATGCTCCATTTTGAATTCTCGTCCCTTCAAACAGTTATTTTACAAAAATCTCACTCCCCCACTCTATCGGGCGGACGTGCACTAATCGCTCTGTTCCCCTCCATCTACACTCCCTTCACCAGATGGACCTTCACCAGATGGACTCAGATCGAGAAGTGCAGCTTCAGCATTCACTCGAACACTGGAAGGAATGACAAGTCCAGTTGTGAATGGTCTTGTACCACGGACCGGTCTCTCGCAACCAAAAGCGATCGAGTCAGCATCCTGCCATTGTGTCTGGTCAGTCATTTTCCATCGTTTTTCCCATGCGTTCTCATACAGTTGTCCGAGCGACTTTGCTCTCCCAGTTGGCACCCAATATTCCACTAGCACTTGATTATAATTTTGCGAATTACAATCAACAACCACCCGAGAAAGATCTTTGCCCACCCAGATTGGCACACCGCTGGACAGATCATCGTCGGAGGGGCGAAGGATAAGAAAAGTGTCAATGTCGACATGCACGAGGGGGTCGAAACTAGTCTTTGGGTGATTTTTTCTTCGTCCAACAAACAACGGTTCCCTGTCATCGTCGATGTTGACACTGTGAGGAGAAGGTTGTTGATCGATTTCGAACAGCCGTGGTCGTGGCCAAAAACTTCCCTGGGGTTATGAGGACAACCCATTGGAGATGATCTCATCGCTATGTTTGATAACCTCCTGCCAATAACACAAAGTTATTTCTCTCCCACTCACCTCATGGTCATTGTAAGTGCACCACGTCGACCGCCTACTCTCCAGCAACTCGCGGAATCAACAACACAATTTTTGCCATTCAAATAGTCATTTCGAGGAAGGGGTTGCACATGAGGCGGGTCAAACGGCCACGAAGGACCAGCATAGCTTTTATCGGGGTTTTGATTGAACCAAAAAATCGGACCTTCCTCGGGCAACCATTCTTCATCATCGCAAAACTCCTTGTACAACATGCCCGTACTATCTCCAACCATCAAAAATTTAAGCAAGTGTGGTTTTGAAATACCGGTAATGTCTGACGCAACGCACGGGTCCACTATACTAATCCAATCTTCCATCGTATCGAGGAAAATACATTTGGGAGGCTTTTTGTGGGATTGCTTTATGAGCTCGAAGAACTCGTCCATAGTATAAGCGTCTACGTTTTTCAATTTCTTCAAGAAAACGTTAAAAGTAGCGTCAACGTCTGTATGGGTGTGTCCCACCAGCATGAAACCTATTTCTACCTCTTCAAAAACTTTGAACTTAACCAACAGTGCAACCAAGGCACATATGTACTTGTTCTTATTTTCCCGCCAACAATTATCTGCTTGAATGCGCAAAAACCGTGGCAGTGGCGTCCCGCTCCCTTGAATTTCGACAAGRGTTCTCATAACACAAGYAGCGACCGTGTTGGAATCGTGTTTGAAATACGGAAACCACGTGTACACATATATACTAGGGTCTCTGCCGTGTGCAATGACGCCTGTCAGATTAGTCTTCATCGTCATCTCGTGCCTAAGTGCTTTCGAGTAGTTCGCTTGACCAATATGGGGGATAGTTGTTTTCTTCTGATCCATGCCGTCAATGACGAGACACAAACGCTCGTTCGGACGACCCATGGAATCAGTTTTCGCTCGACTGTAGTCCAATCTATGTTCAACTTGTCTCCTTTGGTGTGCTTTCATATCCTCTCGAGCATGTTCTCGATCTCGAGGAAGAGAAGCATATTGTATACGTTCCTTCAGTTCATGACAGACGGCGCACTTCGTGAACGTGTTAGATTGCGCGAGAGAAACGTGGAAAAAGTGTTTCCGCCACAACTTATAAAAGTTGGACTCAGACACAACATCGAGGCCAGCGGCCAAAAAGTCGGATTTGATGGACTCATAAATTGATATCTTCGTGAAAGCAGCCGAGAGTCGAAGCTTCAGTCTGGAAACCCCACCTTGGTTAGCCACCTCATTCGGCATGCTATCCGCATGACACTCGATGAACGTTCTCATGCTGGTAAGCATGGCGACTGTTTTATTGGTTGGCCTATATTTTCCCGTCAGGCCATGCTCGGAACGCACGTAGCCATCATCGAAACGTTTTTTGTAGCTGTAAAATGTATGACGCGAGACACCGAGTACATTGTAGTACGCCCTGATGCACATTGAACGTTCCAACTCCACAGGGCGGACACGTTTCTGTCCACTCTCATTTACTGTGAAATCCTTAATACTTTTCATCCACCACTCAGCTCGCTCTCCCGGACTCTTAGTGTACAGTCCTTGTCTAACCTTTCGCACTTCCTCAGGCGACACGTCGTAACAACATCGAGCCTTGCAACATGCCATGCCGCGCACCATGAGCAGTCTTTTTCCGGACAGCATGTTTCTCGCTTTTTTATACTGTTCTTTCCTCCTAGCGTTCCTATTAGCCATGCTATACCTTCGTCTTTCGCCTGGCAGAGGTGCGGGAAAAATCTGCAGTATTGCCCTTCCCTCTACATCACCACTGCCAGACGATCCCGACCCAGAATCGCTCTGACTTGGAATCGCATCATCACTTCGCATATGCGTTGGACTCGCCCGTGCTGTGGAAAGCTCTTCCGAAGAATAGTCGGTGGCAACCAAGTTCGTAGTACTGGAGCTAGCGCGAAGCAAAGGTCCACTGGAATAGGAACGTTGTCGAGACGAGTAATCAGTGGCCACCAACCGCTCACTCTCGTCATCAGACGATGCGTAAGAAACACCCATTGGCACGCAACTGCTGTGCGCCGAAGCTGTTGGGTGCACCTTGCCAGGAATGTGGAACTCTATCCGGGAGGTAGACGGTTCTTCGCCTGCGGACATTGTTGCCAATTCTGAAGGCAGTTGGATGCAGCCTCTAAAGCTCTCACGAAAAGTGAGATTTCGTTTTCTGGGAAAATCCGTAGTTGACTGTTGGAACGGCGAACTGTCCGAAGAGGTCGTCGGGGCCAACTCCAGGTGTTGTAGCTGGTAATGCAAGTCGACGGCTTGTTCAATTTCCATAGCCCGGTTCATGCGGCCGTTCGCCGAGCCTTCTTCGGCGCCGTCATGCAACCGTCAGTGCAGCGGATGTGATTCCCGTCCGCGCAATGGATTATTCTCTTTTGTGCGGGTCGAACGGGTCATTCGAATTCGTGTCCATACCCTGCAAAACAGCAGAGCAAACTGTAAGCACGGTCAGATTTACACGTTGAGGGCACAAAGTTCGCCAGGATCCGAATTTGGCGGGTGCAGGAGTAGCAAGGAACCTGTTTTCGCGTGGCTTGTGTCAGTGGAAGGTAGCGCCAGTTTGTGCACACAAGGAACGCTATGTTTGGGCGAACAGAAGGAAGGCTCTGTTGTCGGTGAACGATAGCACGCCCAGAACAAAGGGTAGTGGTGGATGCACCACCGCATAATCCGGCGTAGTGCGACCCCAAACAGACCCCTATGAACACCGATTCTCACCATTGTCTAAGCGAGCTCGTGCGGTGCTCCATTCGCTGACACTAGTGCAATAGCGACCCCCGATTCGCACGCCGGGAACGTCGACGTGCTACAGCGCGAACCGGACAGCACGCAGAAACACAAGCATGTATGCGTCAAGACTCTGCACACCGCGACGGTCAAAACCCTTGGGGGACAGAAAAGATCGTGGGTGCGAAAAATTGCTCGCCACCTGAAATTCCCTTGAAAGGGTTTATGGGGGTTGCCGACGGTGACAACGGTCGTGTCCCTTACTTTCGGCAACCCCCATGAACCCCTTTAAGGGCATTTCAGAGGGCGAGCAATTTCTCGCACCCACAGTCCTCTTGCAATCAACTCACATTTGAAGCTCCAGGCGCCATGCGAAGGACAGATAGATTTGCACCGATCCTCAAAGTCCGCCAGGATCCGAACTAGGCGGATTTGCCTGCAGCGAGTAACAGGTTTTCGCGCAGCTGCAGGTATTGGAACGGGTGGATGGCGTTTGCACAGAAGCAGGCGATGCTCGGCCGCACCGCATTTCGGGGCGACGATGAACAAAGATCCACAGCACATCGGAAATGCACCCGGCCAGTGACACCGTCGTCAACACCAATAAACCTCTTTCAGGGCAACTCACAAGGCGAGCACTTTTTCGCACTACCAGGCCGCTGGCATTGAAGACGGACTGGGCAGTCCAAGCTGTTGAAAATAACGGTCAGATTCACGGGGAGCCTCTAAGTTTGTCGGGATCCGAATTTGGCGGGTGCAGGAGTAGCAAGGAACCTGTTTTCGTGCGGCTTGTGTCAGTGGAAGGTAGCTCCAGTGGGTCCACACAAGGAACGCTATGTTACGGCTAACAGAAGGAAGGCTTTATTGTCGGTGAACGATAGCACGCACAGAACAAAGGGTAGTGGTGGATGCACCACCACACAATTCGGCGCAGCGCGACCCCAAACAGACCTCTATAAACACCGATTCTCACCATCGTCTAAGCGAGCTCGTGCGGTGTTCCATTTGCTGACATTAGTGCAATAGCTATGGAACACGGACATCTCCACTGCGCAGACAAGAAAAATGCAGAAAAGGACGAATGAACCCTCCTTAAACCCTTCCAAACATTGATTCGGCCAGTCGAGAAGGCGACCCCCGATTCGCCCGCCGGGAACGTCGACGTGTGACAACGCGAACCGGACAGCACGCAGAGACACAAGCATGTCTCCGTCAAGACTCCGCACACTGCGACGGTCAAAACCCTTGGGGGGCAGAAAAGATCGTGGGTGTGAAAAATTGCTCGCCGCCTGAAATGCCCTTGAAGGGGTTTATGGGCGTTGCCGACGGTGACAACGGTCGTGTCCCTTACTTTCTGCAACCCCCATGAACCCCTTCAAGGGCATTTCAGAGGGCGAGCAATTTCTCGCACCCGCAGTCCTCTCGCAATCAACTCACATTTGAAGCTCCAGGCGCCATGCGAAGGACGGATAGATTTGCGCCGATCCTCAAAGTCCGACAGGATCCGAACTTGGGTGATTTGCCTGTAGCGAGTAACAGGTTTTCGCGCGGCTGCAGGTACTGAAACGGGTGGATGGCGTTTGCATGGAAGCAGGCGATGCTCGGCCGCACCGCATTTCGGGGCGGCGATGAACGAAGATCCACGACACATCGAAAATGCACCCGGCCAGTGACACCGTCGTCAACCCCAATAAACCCCTTTCAGGGCAACTCACAAGGCGAGCACTTTTCCGCACTACCAGGCCGCCGGCATTGAAGATGGACCGGGCAGTCCGAGCTGTTGAAAATAACGGTCAGATTCACGGGGAGCCTCTAAGTTCGCCGGGAACCAAATTTGGCGGGTGCAGGAGTAGCAAGGAACCTGTTTTCGCGCGGCTTGTGTCAGTGGAAGGTAGCTCCAGTGGGTGCACACAAGGAACGCTACGTTTGGGCGAACAGAGGGAAGGCTCTATTGTTGGTGAATGATAGCACGCGTAGAACAAAGGGTAGTGGTGGATGCACCACCACACAATTCGGCGCAACGCGACCCCAAACAGACCCCTATAAACATCGATTCTCACCATCGTCTAAGCGAGCTCGTGCGGTGTTCCATTCGCTGGCACTAGTGCAATAGCTATCGAACAGGGACATCTCCACTGCGCAGACAAGAAAAATGCAGAAAAGGACGAAAGAACCCCCCTTAAACCCTTCCAAACATTGATTCGGCCAGTCGAGAAGGCGACCCCCGATTCTCGCGCCGGGAACGTCGACATGCGACAACGCGAACCGGACAGCTCGCAGAAACACAAGCATGTCTGCGTCAAGACTCTGCATATCACGACGGTCAAAACCCTTAGGGGGGCAGAAAAGATCGTGGGTGCGAAAATTGCTCGCCTTCTGAAATGCCCTTGAAGAGGTTTATGGGGGTTGCCTTCGGTGACAACGGTCGTGTCCGTTAATTTCGGCAACCCCCATGAATCCCTTCAAGGGCATTTTAGAGGGCGAGCAATTTCTCACACCCGCAGTTCTCTCGCAATCAACTCACAGTCGAAGCTCCAGGCGCCCTGCGGAAGACGGATAGATTTGCGCCGATCCTCAAAGTCCGCCTGGATCCGAACTTGGCGGATTTGCTTGCAGCGAGTAACAGGTTTTCGTGCGGCTGCAGGTATTGGAACGGGTGGATGGCGTTTGCACAGAAGCAGGCGATGCTCGGCCGCACCACATTTCGGGGCGTCGATGAACGAAGATCCACGGCACACCGGAAATGCACCCGGCCAGTGACACCATCGTCAACCCCAATAAACCCCCTTCAGGGCAACTCACAAGGCGAGAACTTTTCCACACTACCAGGCCGCCGGCATTGAAGACGGACTGGGCAGTCCAAGCTGTTGAAAATAACGGTTAGATTTACTGGGAGCCTCTAAGTTCGCCGGGATCCGAATTTGGCGGGTGTAGGAGTAAGAAGGAACCTGTTTTCGCGCGGCTTGTGTCAGTGGAAGGTAGCGCCTGTGGGTGCACACAAGGAATGCTATGATTGGGCGAACAGAAGGAAGGCTCTGTTGTCGGTGAACGATAGCATGCGCAGAACAAAGGGTAGTGGTGGATGCACTACCACACAATTCGGCTCAGCGCGACCCCAAACTCACCCCCATAAACTCGATTCTCACCATCGTCTAAGCGAGCTCGTGCAGTTTTCCATTCACAAGTACTAGCGCAAGAGCTTATCGAACTCGGACATCCCCACTGCGTAGACAAGAAAAATGTAGAAAAGGATGAAAGATCCCCCCTTTAACCCTTCCAAACATTGATTCGGCCAGTCGAGAAGGCGACCCCCGATTCTGCGACAAGACTACGCACACCACGACGGTCAAACACCTTGGGGGGCAACAAAGATGGTGGGCGCGAAAATTGCTCGCCTTCATAAATCCCCTCGAAGGGGTTAATGTGGGTTACCGGCGGTGACAACGACCGTGTCCCTTATTTTCGGCAACCCCCATGAACCCCTTGAAGGGCATTTCAGAGGGCGAGCAATTTCTCTCACGCACAGTCCTGTCGCAATCAACTCACACTCGAAGCTTCAGGCGCCATGCAAAGGACGGTTAGGTTTGTGCCGTCCCCCAAAGTCCGCCAGGATCCGAACTTGATGGATTCGCCTGCATTTGGAGCGGGCGGATGGCGTTTGCATAGAAGCAGGCGATGCTCGGGCGCACCGCATTTCGGGGCGTCGATGAACGAAGATCCACGACACACCGGGATCCGAGCAGCCCGCGATTTCGCATGCTTCAGATTGCAAGTCCGTCGGGATCCGAACTTCGTCGCACGCTGAAAACTGGCATGGCGTTATGAACTATCGACCCCACGCCCGAAAGATGGGAACTGTGTCCCGCAAAACGTAGTCATCAGGGCAACCCGGGATGACATTGTGACTGCGAATGCAAAATCAACAACCGCCAAAAAAATGGGAACTTCGGATCCCGGCGAACTACAACAATCATGCGCTATTTTCGCAGCTGCGCGTGCTCTCCCTGCGGCCGAGCGACAGCAACGGATTGTTGCTTTCGCGAGAGCACTGCGCATGATTGCTATAGTTCGCCGGGATCCGAACTTCCCATCTCGCCAGACAACCACACGCCACGCGCCGCTTTTCGTTTGGCTGTTGTTGGTTTCGAGTTTGCGGTGACAATGGCGAGCCCCCTTGCCCCGGTGACTGAGACGTTTCACAGAGGCGGCCGGGTTGTTTGTTACTAAACGAGGACATGTTTTCGTGTCGAGGTTGTCGTCACGAAACATGAGGCGCTCACGCCGAAGAAATGCCATCGTCATTGTAGCGAGCGACGCAGACGTTCTCCATCGCGCGCACGCAACGTGTGCATTCTTCGTTCTGGAGCCCGCGGATGTTGCGCGCACAGTCCTGGCATTTATCGTGCGGAATGCGATATCGCATCCCTCACGACCAGCGCCAGGAGCGCGCGCTCAACATGCATGGCCTCTATGGTGGATCATGTGCACGTTGTGTGCGCGGGATGGAGACGACAGCAACTCTCCCGTGATTGACGCCATAATCTCTTCGGGGAGGGAGGCTCAAGTGTTGCAGCGAGAACACGCGCACGGAACGACGACCCCCTCCTCTTTATGAATACCTTACCTCTCACTGCACGCCACGTGGACGGCGGACATCCTTCACCGTGGCCACCGCGCGACGCTTAGTACCAACAACGGTCGCGCGCAGCCCATGCGTCTCCTTTGTGATAACCAACCTCTAATCTCTTTGTTGAGAACAACAAACGAGCGAGGGAAGTGTTTCGAAGGGGTTTCGTGTTCCGCTGGGAATAAGCGATTTCGTGTTTGCCTCGACCGCGCGGGAGTGGTTTACCATGTCCAACTTGTGATCAACGACAGTTTTTCTTCAATGTGGGTCCGGTCAAGTGGAACGAATGAGAGAGAAGCAGAACGGGACACGCAAACCGTGTGCCCCGATGTCCACGTCATCCGTTCCCGCCGTCCCAGCCACTTGCGACACGTAGCACGACATGATGATAATGATGACGACGGTGACGAACACGATGATGGTGACGATTACGGTGGTGATGTTGATCAGGGCGACGATGTCGCTGACGATGATGACGATGTTGATGACGATGATGATGTCGATGATGATGTTCGTGGTGATGATGATTGTGATGACGAAGATGATGATGATGACGATGATGACGACGGTGATGACGATGTTGATGATGTCGATGACAACGAAGAGGACGATGGTGGTGATTTTGTTGACGGCGATGATGTCGCTGATGATGATGATGTTGTTGATGACGTTGATGATGTTGATGATGATGTCGATGATGATGACGATGTTGATGACGTTGACGAGGTTGATGATGATGTTGTTGATGATGATGTTGTTGATGCTGATGAAGATGATGATGATCACGATGACAATGATGGTGATGATGATGATGATGATGAAGATGATGACGCTGATGGTGGTGGCGATGATGATGGTGATGATGGGGGCGATGATGATGATGATGATGGCAAGCAAGAATCACGGGGCCGCTCGCGAGGAAAGAACGAGCGGGAATCAGAAGGGGACACAGAAACCATGTGGCCCAATGTCACTGACATCCTTTCCCTCCCTCCCCGCAACTTGAAACAGGTGGCGCGACGCGGCCGCTCCCATGGGTTGGCAAACATGCCTGACACGAGGGCAAGCAGAACAACACTTTACCTTGAAGAGGGCACAGCGCACACGATGGCACTGCTCTTTGACGGCTCACAGTTCTTCGAGGAGGCGCAGTTCTTCGACGACGGCGAAACGCACACGATGGCGCAATTGTTCGACAAGGGCTCAGCGCAAACGGAGGTGGCCACTTGCTGACGCAAGACGCAGAGACGAGATGTCGAAGCGGAGACAACCGAACCACAGACGACAGTTGTCGACGAGAGGAAACCCCTGCGCCCACGCCCACCGCCGCCTGGCGCAACAACGGAGCAGAAAAGGCGATGGAGGATGTCGCTGACGGGACGTCGAGCGCGAATGCGCTCGTCAGGCTCGAGATGCGAAAGGGCTGCCCCAGACCCGAGGCAGCTGAGCGTCAGACTGTCGTCGCACCCCATGGAAAGACCCGCCTGTGTCCCCCCGCACGGCCACAGACCCTGCTCGCCAGCCAGGAGACGCGAATTGCCGCGAACCCCTCCAACCTCCCCTTTCCCCCAGCACCCCGCCCCCCTCCCCCCTCCCCCGGTTCTCCCCCCTCACCCTTGGAAAGTACAAACTGCCCCCCGTCGATACCTGAGACCCCCTCCACCGGGGCCCGCAGACCCGAAGACACGAACGCGAGGGGCCCGGAACAAGGGCCCGTTTTCCAATGACGTCCGGGAAATGCCAACCCATAGGGACGTTTTTGTCACATTTCGATGCACCAGGCCCCCCTCGCGACAATTTCGACGTGCAGCCACCGTTCGATGCGCGGATCGAACAGCCGCGAGTCGGCGTGCGGACCCTGCACAGAAATCCGAAACGGAAGGCCCAAGGGGCCCTCGTGTCCCGCGCGCCTACAAATACGAGCGGCGCCCTGGGCATTGACGATGCGTTTTGCGTTTTTTGCTGGGGAGATGCTGCCCGACTGAAGCCACGCACCGCCACTGTCGTCAATAGCTGGCGCGCCATAGCTGGCACAGCCATTCTTCACCGCGCACGTTTCGTGGCAACGACGCACCCCACATGCCCTCGCATGTCCCTCTGCCTACCAAGTCGCTGTCCACGTCATATTCGACGTCGCTCCCGATCTCCTATCTCGGAAGGCGCGACCGCCACCCCACGCAGCACCCTAGCAAACGCGAAGTGCACGCCCAAAGGTGGACAGAGTGCCTTCACGACAAACGTCGGGGTTCCCGTTCATCTTCTCTCGGCAGTTCCACACGGTGAGTGCGCACGCAGTCGGGATGTATGTTTGCATGTGCGCGCGTGCGAGGGAGGTTTTTTGTGACGATATGCTCGCGCAGATCGAAAGATTTCGTGGCTGCATATGTGCGTGTATGTGTGTGTGTGTTTGTATGCGATTGTGTGTTTGTGCATGCTTCATTGTGTGTGTGTGTGTGTTCGAGTGCGTGTTCCTTTGTGTTTGTGTTTGTATTGAAGTGTGTGCCACACGTGCGAGGCAGGATCGTGCGCGCGTCTGTACCTGAGGGGCGTGTGTGTGTGGGCGCCGTGTGGCGGCGCGTGTGTGTGTGTGTGTGTGTGTGTGTGTGTGCTTGTCTGTGCATATGTGTTCGCGTGCGTGTGTGTTCGTGCGCGTTTTCCGCGGGGAGATGCCCGCGAACGTGCGCGGTCAGGGACGAACGTCATGGTTCGCCCTTCGATTCCGCTTGTGTGTGGATGTGTGAGGATGTGTGAGGAGAGTATCAACAAATGATTGCGCTCGTGCTGTACTCAAGTGGCAAAGCACGGAAGCTCGGATCGAACATGCGGCGACCAATAACGAAACACAACGTCATCGTGAGCACTTGCCATACCCGATTGGTTTTGTGTGCTGTCCCAATGTCATGTCCGTCGATCTGCCCAATGGATGATCAATCGAAACACGCGGTGGCAATTTCGACACAGCGAACGCATCCATCGACCAATCGCGAAACACGATGAGATCACTCGCGATCGGATGATTGGTCGTGTCTGCCGTATCGACGTTACCACTGCGTATGTGTTGTTCTTTCTGTCGTGTGTATTCAGATCACTCGTGATCTGATGGTCGATCAGATCCATGACAATATGTACACCACACACGTGATGAACCGACCCATCACGAAACGCAAGCCGGCCACTCGCGATCGGGTGATAAATGTTGTTTGCTTCCCCAACAACAGCGCCGCTGATCTGCCCGACGGATGATTAACCAATGCACAAGGTGACAACGCATCCAACCGACCAATCGCAAAACGACAGAAGATTACTTGCGATCGGATGATCGATCGTGTGTGTTGCACCGAAGATCAACCCGCCGGCGAGCGACCTGTTTATTTATGCACCTGACAGTCCTCGACCGAACCGTCAATCGGTCAGGAAATCTGCCAGGATCAACTGATTGGTCGACAACTCGGTTGGCGATTGCTCTGCTGGTTGATCAACCACCACACCAACCGTCAACCGAGCAGCCGATCAACCAATCGACTGTTCTGTGCTAATTGATCGTGGAGAACGATCGCGGAGAATCCTCAAGGCAAATGATCATGTGCACGATCGAAACCGGCGAACGAAACGCACAACCGATCGGAAAAACGTCGATCCACATCGAACGAATAAAAAGCACTTCGTCACAATCTTGTTGCACATCGAACCTCGTATAACATCGAACCATGCTGCCCACGGAACCTGGCTCCACATCAAACCTCGGCGGGCGTCGAACCTCGTCGGACGTTGAACTTTGGAGGACGTAGGGTCGTCGAACGGCGAACGTTGAGCACCCACCACCCCACGCGTCGCCGGAACTGTTCTCGTGACCGGAACGTGGCCGTTCCAACCGAACTGATCGCGCAATCAAACACCGGAAGAAGTTGGGATCCCGGCGGGCTTGTGCAGCTGTTCAAACACGCTTCTCAACCCCGGTGCGCAACCACAGCCAGCGACGTGGAAAATAAGAAGTCCGCCGGGATCCGAACTTCAAGAAATTGTTGGACGGCGAGTTTGGCAGACATGTGTGCATCTCCCACGCAATTTCGCCAAGTTCGGATCCCGGCGAACTTCATGCAGCTGTTCGAACACACTTCGCAACCCCGGTCCCCAACCACAGCCTGGGA
>BFEA01000124.1:701122-715420 GCA_003427395.1 Chara braunii
TGAAGAAATTGTTGGACGGCGAGTTCGGTAGACAGATGTATGTCTCCCACGCAATTTCGCCAAGTTCGGATCCCGGCGAACTTCATGCAGCTGTTTGAACACGCTTCGCAACCCCGGTCCCCAACCACAGCCTGGGACGTGTAAAAATTGGAAGTCCGTCGGGATCCCAACTTGAAGAAATTGCTGGACGGCGAGTTCGGCAGACAGGTGTATGTCTCCCACACAATTTCGCCAAGTTCGGATCCCGACGAACTTCATGCAGCTGCTCGAACACACTTCGCAACCCCGGTCCGCAACCACAGCCTGGGACGTGGAAAAATATGAAGTCCGCCAGGATTCGAAGTTCAAGAAATTGCAGGACGGCGAGTTTGGCAGACAGGTGTATATCTCCCACGTAATTTCGCCAAGTTCGGATCCCGACGAACTTCATGCAGCTGCTCGAACAACCTTCGCAACCCCGGTCCGCAACCACAGCCTGGGACGTGGAAAAATATGAAGTTCGCCGGGATCCGAACTTCAACAAATTGCAGGACGGCGAGTTTGGCAGACAAATGTGTATCTCCCACGTAATTTCGCCAAGTTCCGATCCCGGCCAACTACAGGTTCCTGCTGGCCTGCGGATCCAAACCTCACTCGCACTATTCCTTGCACACTTGTCGAGTCCGGACCTCGGTGAACCTCGGATCCGTGATAATGCGAAGTCCGCTGGGATCCGGACTTCTACTGCACGGTTCCTCGCACAGACGTCAAGTTCGCACCCCGGCGACTTCGCTTGTCTTAATGTGCGGGTTCAGAACGCGGGTTTCTAGCTCCCGGGGTTTGGCACAACTTTGTATTTGAAAAAATGTGTAGCCCGCCGGTTGATTCTCTCCCACGCGGTCTCGAGAAGTTCGGATCCCGACGCACACTTTCCGTGGATCCGGACCTTGCGTGGCAAGTTCGGACCCCGGCGAACTTCGCGTCGCGCATGGTGTGGGTAATGACTGTGTCCTTTCTCGCGAACGGGTGTTTGCCACAACATTTGTTTCGCAAAAATGTCGTCCCATCATCGGGTTCGCCTGCTGGGCCGTGGATTCGAACCTGCTGTCTTCCTTTCGTAATGCATGTGGCAGGAGATGTTCCTTTCGCAAGTTCGGATCCCGGTGAATTTGCCAAGTTCGGATCCCGACGAATTTGAGTTGTCTTCCTTTCGCAATGCATGTGGCAGGAGATGTTCCTGTTGGGCCGTGGATCAGAACCTGCCGTGCACGGTTCCTTAGACAATCGTAAATTTTGGATCACGGCGGACTACGGGTTCTATAAAATTCAAAGTCCATTGAGATCCGAACTTCCCGTGCACGGTTCGTTGGAAAACCGTCGACTTCGGACCCCGGCGTGCTTCACCTTTCGGGTGGTGCGGGTTCTGACTGTGGACTTCCTGGCAACCAGTGGATTGCTAGAACTTTTCATTCGTGCGAAATTGAAGTCCGCCTGGATCCGAACTTCTTGGCAGTTTTGGACGTCGGGTTTGGGAGACAGCTTCGTCTTTCTCGCGCAGTCTCGCCAAGTTCGGATCTAGGCGAACATGTCGCAGGGCGTGTTTGTGACTGGCCCGCGGGCCGGAAGATGTGAACACCGACGAAGCCGGTCACCCGAAATCGGATCTTGGGCATACAATGCGTCTAATGCCATGGGTCACACATCGCGAGACATGACGCGTTTACGAGTGTCTCCGTGCCCGTGTGTGTCGTCGGGCATGTGCGAGTGGTGTGCAGGTTGCGTGATGGAGGGGACCTTCTCGACACCACGCATCTTCGAGTCGATCTTCTCGAGACCACAGACCATGAGTGCCGAGACGCACATTCGCTTAGCAGAACCTTTTTGTCCTTGTGCAAAATCCGTGCGGCATTTCAACGGTGTGACGACGATCCACGGAGCGACCGCAGAGGACTTCGACAAGACCCATGGATGACCGTCGTTCCGTGCAGGGATGCGCATCTTGACGACTGGGGCGAGGGCAATTGGGCGAGTATGGAGAGTCACTGCCCTTGGGCAAGCCAATACAAGTTCGCGAATATGTTGGAGTTCGGGGACCTCATCCCACTGCCTGACGCCGTCCTCGGACATAAGTTTCTGAACCATATGCGCAAAGCACTAAGCTGCATTAGCCGCTATTTCAGTCGCCTCGAGTACCACAACGTCAAGTCGTCGCCACGAACTTTGAAAGGCTTGTGGAAACAAGAGTTGGTGGACTGCGCCCGTTGCTGCTCGTTCCTGGACCAGTACCCACTCCGTGGCCCCGGGATTTCTCCACGAGTTGTGTCGTACTACTGTGTGCAGTTGACTGTGTCCGGATCTGATTCCGCCAGAGTTCTGTGTGTCGCTGCTTCGAACAAGAGCAGGAAACTCGTCGACGCAGTTGTGCTCGTGTCGCACAACGAGGTTGTGATTGAAGGGTCTAAATTCGCGCCGATGCGTGGGCCTGAACGTGTGGATGGGTGGCCAGATTTGGTGATAGCAGGTCAGGTTTGAAACTACTCGTTGTGGCATGAGGTTGAGGGGAAAGCGGCTGACATACGAGACTGCATAGGAAACTCCTTGGCACGACCGGGGGTGTTTGTTAGGATGAAATACATGTCCGTTTTTTCGGAGATTGCATCGGTCGACGAACTGCAGACCCGCGTCTACGGATCGTCACTGAATGCTTTGTTTGGCTTCGGTTCACGACATCGTCCCAAAGGATCCCCAAATGTCGCCGCATCCGAACCGGTCTTTAGTCCTTCTGTTTGAGGGAAAAGAACGGCGAGGGACGAGATGCGGTTGTGCTGCCTAACATGTCAGATTTGTAGGACTGCAGAGAAGTGTGAGACTCCACGGTTGCTGGTACACGCTGCACCGCGCGCTTGTCGTGCAAATCCCTGGTCGTCGTTCGGTTCAGTGACATAACGAAAGTCATGTTGGACGTCCGTCTCTGAAGCCGTTTCCTGCCATGTCGTGCCCCGACGAAGTTCGGATCTCGACGAACTTCGCGTTTTGGCCTCTCCGTTAATTTGTCTCTTATGTCATTGGCGTCGGGCGGGCCGTGGGAAAGAACCATCACCGCGGAAGGATCTCCCCGTAACCGGTTTTCGCCCGTCCACCATCAACATGTGCCAAACAGTCGGTCACTGTCGTAGCGAGATGCCAAAAGCACTCTTAGAGATCCCCGTCGCAAGGTCGCGCGAGCTTCGCGTTTCCTGAAACTCGTTGGAGATCCCTGTTGGCGGGCCCTCTTGTTGGAAATCCCATTGGCACCGTGCTAGGACACCTTGCTAGGACGCCAATTTTCTGTCTGTCTCTCTCGCAGCCTCCTGAAGTTCGTATCCCGGCGAACTTCCTGTGAACGGGCGCTGGGCTTGATGATCCCCCGTAGATTGCGACACAAGTCAAACCCTGATCCACAACTGCTCCTCCAGGGACTCTTTTAATGTTGTCGCGGCTGCTCGTTCGAACTTGGCTTCATCCAATGCCAAGCTGCGCATATCAGAAGAAGTTCGGATTTCGGCGGACTTGTCTTTCTCAAGCGGCCTTTTGTGTTAGTGCGGCCTTTCCGGGTCGTAGTTCAGTCCAATCTATGTTTGACTGGCGCCGTCTCTGCCTGCCGCATTTTTCTGAAGTTCGGATCCCGGCGAACTTCACGTTTCGGTGGGTGCGTTGGTTTGGCTTCGGACAGGCACCTTTAGTACGGATCTCGGCGAACTTCGCATCCTGAACTGTCCGGGTTCCTATTGCTAAACGGAGGACACTGCCCCGTCCAACGCGGGCTCTGTGCGTCACCACCCGTCCATCCCCGATCGGGTGGACATTCATGTTTCGGAAAAAAACGACGTGGTTGTCGCCCGGCTGCATGAACCGTGTGCCCTTGTAAAGAATGATCTCGTTGAAGGTAAGAGGTGATTGCTGGTCTTCGCGTTAGAAGTTCCCGGGATCCGAAATTCGAGGTCCTCAGATAGCGTCATGTAACCGACGTGTTGAGGGCAAGGTGTGCCTCCTCTGTTTTTCGCCTGCGTTGTGCTTTGACTGCGATTTGACGCTCGCTCGTGTTTTATTTGTTTTCCGTTGTCGTCCGCAGATAATATGTCTTCGTCCAGGGGCGAAGGGGAGCCTGCAGCGACCTCCGGGATGGGATCTGGGAAAGATTCTACAAAACGGTCGTCTACGACCTCTAGGACGTGGTCCGACCACGCTAGGTCGAAATGGTTCATCGACTGGTGTTGTGCTGATGCTACGAACCCAGTCCAACAGCCGTGTGGTCCTGTGATCTTCGTCGAAGCCAACAAGCGCCGCAGGGTTCTGGGGGCTGTCTTACGGTGGGAGAATGCGAAAGGCAGTCGTCGACGATTTTACATGAAAAATGTGTACGGTTCGAAGGGGAACATCGTCGCCGGTGCCAAGGGGGCAGTTCTCGACATGTGTCTGTTCGAGAGGTTCGGAGCGGGTGCTGCGAACACCCCATTCTACAACGACCTCCGGCGGCAGGGCGGGTTGCTTTTGGGTCGAGAGTTCTTCGACCTGTTGGAGGACAAGGGCATCGCCCTCGACGTCCCTTGCGGAGTCGGTCCCGACCTGGAACTGTCAATGCCTTTGCAGCCGTGCGGCGGTTATGAGTCGAGCGGGGCAGCGGGGGAGGGGGGGGATCTGGGTTCCGGGGAGGCTACACATGTGCAGCGGGAGGATGCAAGAGGTCAGTTTGACGACAGCAAAGATGAGGCGACACCGTGTCCGCCGTTTTCGCCGTCGAGGGAAAGAGACAGGTCCGTGCTGTCCATACCTGGGGACCGACAACAGACTGCAACGGATCCCGGAGAAGAGGGAGTGCTGTGTGGGTCTGACTTGGAGCCCGCCGAGGGCCATGGCGCGGAAGGCGAGGCCGTGGGCGGGGAGGGAGCGCAGGGCACTCCCGAAAAAAGGAGGGGAGAATGTCAAGAAGACTTGGTGGGCTCTTTGAAGAAACAGAAGACCAAGACCCCGAGGACTGCGGGAGAGAAACGGAAGGGGAGGGGGGTGGAAGAGGGCCATCCGGGTAGCAAACGTCCAGCTTCGAAACATAAACAGCCTGAGTCGGGACCTTCTTCACCACGGCCTGCCATCGACGTGGACGTCGGGTACTTCCTGGAGTACAAAGACGGCGTCAGGACAAGGCGGGAGTTTGAGATCAGCCCGGCTCAGATCGTTGACATAAGGGAGTGGGAGGATCTTTACAACCAGCGGTCACTAGATCCCGTCCTCGTGGAAACGGTAAGGGAAGCAATGCGGTCTGCGTTCGAAAATAAAGAACAGACGTACGAGTTGCCGGTCTTCAAGCTAGCACCACTGGGGCTTCAAAAACCAACTCCTGGGACCAAGGCACAACGTCTGAAGCCAGAGGAGTGGAAGGATGAGCTGGCGGGAGAATACTACTACTACGCGGTGTGCAGGCAGCACAACGCGGCTGCAGCCAGGTCGCTGCTCGGCAGCGAGGTGGCCAAGAAGTACAATTTCGAGCGGTGGCCGACACGGATGGTGTACTTTTCCGACGATAACTTCGAAGGGTATTTTCTTGTTATTTTACAGGACAACAAGAAGGACCTGAAGGCGCCTCCCAGACAGTTGAAACTTTCTATGAAAGACATTCGATGGCAGTGGAAGCATGACGGTTGCCCGAGAGCTGTGATGGGGAACCCTAGCGGGAAACAAGATTAGGTCCGGGCTTGGCATAAGTTTTGTACAACGGCGCTCCAAAAGGCGCCTCAAAACAGTTTGTGGCTTCTCGCGGATCAAAAGGAAGAGGAGGTCATTAAGAAGCAGAATGCTGCCCTGCGTTCTTACTTACCTCTAGCGATGGCCGGGGAAAATGTCTGGAAACTGGCCGTGGAATTTTTCGGAAAATGGGAGACAGGCAGATTGCTGAGCCACGATGGGGCGAAGTGGACTGTCAAAAAGAAGAAGGTCAAAAGCGTAAAGCCTGGGGTCGCCTACATCCACAACGACAAATTGGGCAGAATGGAGGTGGTGTACAACGTCTCTGTGGACCCGCCGAATAAAAAGGGTAAAAAGGAGAAAGAGGAGGGCGATTAGTTCGTGCAAGTGCCAGACCCGGACGCGCATTGTTGGAAAGCGATGGAATCACTCACGGACAATGAGAAGTGTCCCGTTCTGAAAAAGGTGCTTGCTTGCGAGGTCGTTTGGGTCCAGGCCGGCTCCCCATCGTTGCCGAAGTTGGGAAAGCTCAGCGTGCAATAACAGCAGGAAACACGTTTCTGACTCAGCGCTGTTCAAGGACTGCCCGCCGTACATAGGTTGCGACGAGGACAACTCGATTGAGGTGACGGAGAAGTTGGCGGACCACAATAAGTTGTCCGTCGATTGGAGAAACAAGGTTCTCTCCGTGTTGAATGGAAGCAGACTGAAGAGTCGGGAAGTCGCACTTGCCGAAGGCGTCGTTCACATTAAATGGAAAGACACGAGGGACGTGACATCCATCGCGTCGTTCGCCAACGACCCTTTAGACGAGGACATCAGGGGCGCAGAGCTGAAGGAGGCAGTGGCTGCCACAAACCCACACGTTCGTCCTCGATCCGTGCGAGCCGGTTGACCTCAAACTGTGGAAGCCCCAAGCGTGGGAGACTTTGAATTCCTATCTCCAGACGTGGTGTCCCTCGCATTGGACTCTCATTGTTTTCGTGCCGCGGAAGCACAACCTGTCGTTTCTCGCCAGCATGCACCATCTTTCTTTCGTCAAGCTATTGGAAGGGAAGTGGGTGCGGAAAGTGCAGCAAAAAAAAAGCTTCCCCGTTGGGAACAATTTGTACACAGAGAAAGACCGCATGTACATCCTCTTCAAGGGTGACGATCTGCGCGTGAACACGTCCGTGGTCTACGAGGGAAACCTGCCCACGGGTGCCGCTGTTGCGGTGCGATTGCCTCTGAGGGTCACCCAGACGGATGTGTCCGAGATTCCTTTCACGCCTTGCGACTGGTCGCTGGTGGCACCTGAACGACAGGGCAGCGTCTATGGGGATATGGAACGCAATCCGACCCAATTCATCGGTCTTCTTGATTTTCTTGGCAAGAAGGGAGAGGGTGTCGTGTTCCTTGGGAAACCGCACACGCGAAGCGTCTGGGAGCTTCTGAAGGCCGGCCGACACGTTGTCGCAATGGAAGGGAACTCCGACCTCTTGCAATTCACGATGCAGGTGGTGAAAAGCGAGGTCAATTCGAGTGGGCACAATTGTGAGTTCATGGTCGTGAGGCCAACACGGGATAAGGTGTGGAGCAAGAAGACGGATATGTGGTTCAAGTTGAGCGAGAGGAAGAGGAACAAGATATACGATTTCTTGTTCCTTCAAACGCGTCCGAGGAGGGACACTGACGCTGAGTACATCCGCCGGAAGGACCACATGTTGGCACTGCTCGACAACGACCACTTCGCCTCCTGCATGAACGCGAAGACGTTTATCGAAAGGCTGCAGTCGCTGTACTTCGTGGAGTCCGAGGAGCAGTTGAAGTTAGCCAGTTACGCTTCCCTGATCTCCACTGACGACGAGGAAGCCATAGGTGTGGAGTTTGTCGCCAACGCCAAGGAGGAGGAGAGCGACACGGAGAGCATCGACCTGCAGTACGACCAGCCTCCGGCGGACCACGGTCGAGGGTCCTCGTCGGTCGGTCCATCACCAAGCGCTGCAGCCCTCGTGTCACCACTGGCCAAACCGGCGTCGGGCACCACACCGATGAACTTGCTGGAGAGACTTAAAGCTCTGGCCGCCCCCCCGCCCGCTTTGTGTCCCGGGTCCGTTGTCCCGCCCGATCATCCAATTTTGAATGATGACAACATCCACTTCCTGCTTGAACCGCAACGTCATTCAACTGAGCAAGAATGGGGCCATGACATGGTTTGGCATCCGGGAGTCATCCAGCCAGCGATACGAAATGGTGAGTGGGTCATGGCCGTGGCAATCCCGGGCGCGGGATGCGTGTCATTCCCACACGAGTCGAAGTCCAACTTCCTGCACCTCGCGAGGATTTCGGTCCTCCAGAAAGTGAAGGTCGAAAATGACACTTTAGCACCCGACGACCTGTCCCTCATTTCCACTGTCGGTCGACTGTTTGACGAGCTTCAGGACAAGTGCTGGTTGGAATTGACGGAGGACTACTACGAGCTCGACACGAGTCCGTCGAAGGGCGTGGTGGACTGGAAAGTCCCCCCTCCCAGTGGGCCGGATGGTGGTTCCGGGGGGGGGTCACCTGGAAGCAGAGGGGATGGGGGTGGCGACGCAGGGGGTGGCAAAGGAATCCTGCCTATGGGGGAGAGAGGGTCTCACGGCCGCAACACGACACCGGGAGGCAGCGCCGGGTGGCGGGTTCCGCCGTCGACCGGACTCTGTCGACAGGCACCCGGCCCGAGCACACGACACACTCCGCCGACCCCCAGACTTCGTCCGTGGGCTCAGCAAGGGACACGTTGGCAGCCTTGGTTGCTCTGGGCATTCGCTCGGCCGGAAAGCCGAAGTCCGCCGGGATCCGAACTATGTCGGGTGAGGAGCCGCCAGAGCTGTCCGGAATGCGAAGCTGCTCGGGGTCGGGGGATCCAAGCACGGATCGAGAAATTCGCAGCATTGCGGCACGGGGCGGAGACGTCGGAACGGTGTCGCCTGAGCGGGAGCGACGGCCGCAAGGATTGCAGCGGGAGGCTACAAGTGCAGGGTCCGGCGACACGGAGACCACGAAGTCCACCGAGATCCGAACTTCTTCGGGCGGGGTTTTCAGCTAGGGATTCTCGTGACGTTGAGAGGGGCAGCGTGCACGGGGACGGAAGGGCAATCCTTGCGATTCGGCATGGGTACCGTGGAAGGGGACGAGTTTCGTGGGAGGGAAGTAGGGGAGGAAACGGAGGAACAGAAGGGAGCGCAAGAAGGGGAGGAAGAAGGGGAAGAAGAGGTGGAAAGGGAGGAAGCGGGAGAAACAGAGCTAATTGATTCGTTTGAAGGAAGGAAGGGTGCCGGGTCTGGAGAAGACGAAGTGGAACACAGTGAGGACGATGCCGGATCTGGAGAGTCGTTTAACGAGTTCGGACAACTGTACGGAGAGCATCACGAGGATGATGTCGACGACGATGCCACGACAATAGAGATGGAGACACAAGTGGTCAGCAGCCTTTCCGCAGAACCTGAAGATTATGCGGTCCAGCCACTGACGTCTGTTGTCGACTTGCAGCACCGGTTCGACGAGGCTTCCGTCGTTATTAGCCCGTCTGAAAAAAGTCGGCGTATAAGCATCGACGAAGTTATCGACTGTATCCTCGACGACCACAACGTGTCTGCCCGTCCGTCCGCAACTGCCAACGTCGCATCTTCCGTGGAAGCTGCCCTCGCTTCATCGCCGCCGAAGTCTTTGGTGCTGCAGGCCACCCTTGCCGCCGAAGGGGAAGGCGAGTGCGGTGGAGGACAGCATTTGACGTCCCCAAAAAAATCGAGATTCGGCGGTCAGGCTCTCGACGTGCTCGCTTTGCCTGCGCCAAATTCACCATCGAAGGAGCGGAGAGAGAAACAGACTGGTAAGCCGTGAAGAACGCCTGCGTATCCGGATGTCGCCGGATTACAGTCCGCGCTATACACACGACGACTGTCCACACTGTCTGTGCATACGGGAAGTTCCGGATGCCGGCATGCTACAGCCAGCAGCCCTTCCTACTCCAACTCGTCGGCCTATCTGTGACTCGGCCGGAATGCTAGTCGAGGGCGGCGAAAACTTCGTCCAAAACCTTACACTCCATCCAAGGAAGGATCTGCCCCGGTTGGGGAAGTGGCCAAGGTGCTAAGAAAGTGGCCAAATACATGGACTGACATTTTTCCCTTCTCGGGAATAGTGCCGGTTTTAGTCCGCCGGGATCCGAACTTCCTTTGTCGATGCGTGATGTGGTCATTCTCAGTGGGGCTGGTGTGTTCAAAAGTCCGCCGCAGTCCGAACTTCGCGGATTGCTGGCCTCCGGCTTCTGTGAGTTGTGGTGGTTTTCCTTTGCGAAGTGCGGGGGTGATAAGCTCGGATGTTGCAGTCATTTCGTTTTCCAGTCGCACAACCGCACATGGGTGCACATGACCACGCGAGATCAGGGTTCTGTGGTCGGAGAAGTCCTGCTTGACTGCTGCGTCTGTACGAATGTATGGTTCTCATTTTTCGTTTTGTCTTTCTTCTGTTGTACAGGGGTGGTGTCGTCTCGAACACGGAGGTCCTCCAAATATCCAGAGCACATATTGCAGAAAGTCCCCGGGTTGAGTAAAAAACACAAGGATATGTTAAAGGCATCAGGGGTTGATGTCGAGATCGGGAAGAAGGAGTACACCGTTGCCATTGAGGAATGTCTTTCCCTTCTTGCCCTAGAGAAAGGGACATATCCATGATCTGTGAGTAGGGGTCAGGCCATATATGAGAAGTACTTAGCAACGCGTCATGCACCGGGGGACAATGTCTAGAACTTCGTTTCTCGCTACCCCACGTGTCCTTTGCTCGATGTTGTGCAGTGCGGGCAACAAGTGCAGCACGCAGGAAAAGTTTCGCTGCGACGATTGCGCCTCTGAGCTTGCGGGTTTTGGATGACATTGTACGAGGCTCGGTGCCGTCTAACACTATTCTCTCTATACTGGGCGATGGTCAATTTCGGATTGCAGCAAAAGATCTCCTCACCCTCTTGCATGTCAACGGCAGGGTGAATGACGAGATGGTCAATTTCTATATGGCGTTGTTGGGGTCGACCGCATGTGGGTCACGTGACATTTCTTCAGGCCTTCAAGTCTTCAGCTTTAATTCGTTATTCTTCAGTAAACTGCGACTTCAAGGATACGCTGGGGTGCAGAGGTGGGCTAAAAATGTAGATTTGCTTCGTTACGATATTATCTTCGTTCCTGTCCACAGGGTTCCCTTTGGCGTGCCAATCGTTGTTCGTTTATGAAGTTTGACTAGTATGGATCCCAACACACTTCCCCACAGGATCACCAACATGTTTTTTATGTTCAACAAGTAAGGATCCCAACACACTTCCACATTTGGGATTTCATTTTTTGAAGTTTCACAAGTATGGATCTCAGCACGCTTCTGCATGTGGTTAACCCCTGGATGGGCATGCCTATGTTGCTTAGGCTGCAACCAAAAAATAATTCGTTAGAAAGAGGACACCGTATAATGTCCTATTTTAACGAATAACGTGTTGTCTTTCTGCTGTTGTTTAGCAAAATCAATCCTAGCGGTATCCTTCTGCTGAAAGTCCCCCAGGTGTACACACTTTCTAAACTTACTATTATTCAAATCCAAAAGTCATGCTGGATGTGAGGTTTCCGACCATCACACCGGCGATCTGAACAGGTCCAACCTTAACATGGTCAAGTGAAGTGGCCAGCCAAGAGCTTCTACCAAGAACTCTATTTTTGTTGGCAGGGAAGTTTTCGAGTTTGGTGAGCACTCACCGAACGAGATTTCCTCCAGGACTGATGACTTTCTAAGCAATCACGTTCGGAGCCGCCACCTCTCACCAAAGCAAGGATCTCACATATTACTGGTAAGCATAAACGAGTGCGTTGAAGTGACCCTCACTCCATCTACAAATAACCTTCTTGCATGTACGTGACACAACAGCCGGTTAGATTCACTCAAATGAAATCCTCTACCTTTCCCGGATCTGGCGAGTAATCTCTATCACTGAAAACAAATTGGTTCAGACTCGCGGTATGGACGGGTGCCAACCTCACCAGTCAAGTGGCTCACCAAAAGCTCCCAGCGAAGTTTTTGAAATTGGTGAGCACTCACCAAACACAAGCACTCCATTTATGCCGACTTTCTATTATGTGAAAGTCTGGTGAGTGGTGCGGCGACCACCGCCTCACAAAAAAAAACGAGTTTGGAGAGTGGTGCAGTAAGGTCCTAGATATCATCATAGAGAACCGCCCAGGCGAGGCCCCATATATCATCATAGAGAACTGCCCAGTAAATCTTGTGCAGAGGGGGAGAAGAGGATAACAAACGAGAATACACTTTCGTTGGTGTTTCATTGATTTATCGGGAAGAATGTGTGTGTGTGTGTATATGACTCTCACTCCACTACTCTAGACTCTCGAAAAATTCTAAGAGTCCTTCAAAAGGTGTCAGACTCCTGAAAAACTCCACGTACTAATGAATGTGGAGAAGTTTGACTACAGCATAGCATTACCCAACACCTAAATCCCTCCTTTGTCCAACCGAACTAGAGGTAGACTCTCCAAAAACGGCGTTCCAAGGGCATGGCGGGCCTGCCTTGAAAGTCGAGAGTTTGCAGGCTGGGGACTCCCGAACCAGCAAATTTTGAGACTAAGGGCACGCTCACACTGCGTACGCAAAATCATAGTAGTGGGCGTGGGTTTGGGTTACTAGTGGGCGTGGGTCTTAACTAGAAACCCAAACCCACGCCCACTAGTAACCCAAACCCACGCCCACCAGTAACCCAAACCCACGCCCACTAGTAACCCACTATTTTCTTTAAAAAATGGGATGCCCGATTTGGGAAAATAGGGGTTGTACGGGGCACACTGCTTCCCAATTTCGCAATGGACAAGGTTGCGGCTGCCTGGATTTTTTGGATTATGCAGATTTGGTACTGCAGTGTAAGCCTGCCCTAGGTAGAGCTAGAGAGTACTGGACCAGGACCCTCTATATAAAAAAGGGATAATTTGCAAAATACCCCCATAAGTTGAGATGTATACAAAAATGCCTCTACATTGTCGACAAGATGTGAGTAGAGCAGAATGTCCCTCTCACAAAAAAAAAGACTTTTGTGAAATGCCCTTAGCATCAGTTGGATCTGACATCTTTGCAATAAACCCCTTTCGGGTATCGTCCAACTTGCAAAGTGGGGCCCCATACGTGCCAACTTTTCCAAAGCCTGACTGCAGGCCCAAATGCCCAGGCCCAAACGGCGAGGTCCAGATTGCATATTTGCACACCAACCTGAGAGGAGCATAAGGCAAAGAGTTCGGCCCAGGAGGGCATTCCGATCTACCCACATCTTTCAGGGGCATTTTGGCATATACGTAAACATTTAGGAGGGTATTTTGCAAATTGTTCCCAATAAAAAATATACTTAGGAGAACAACAGAAAAAATTTCCAGAATTAAATAATCATTCTAGAGTAAAATTGCATTCTAAAATCAAAATTTTCATTCCATCTTAAAAAATGTAATTCCAATTTTAAAATTTTCCGTCTTACTTGAAAACTTTCCTTCTAAGAATGGGGTATCCCTTCTTATTTGAACTGCATGCTAGAGATGGAATGAAAGTCTGGATGAGTTCATGAAATGTTTTAATTGGGATGTCATTCTAAGTAAGGATTTCCAGTCATAAATAGGTTAATCCAGTCTAAATTAGACGATATTTGTTGTAATAGAATGAAAGTTTAATTAAAATATTTCATAAACGCGTCCAGACTTTCATTCCATCTTGAACAAATAGATGTAGTTGGAAGGGAAAGTTCATATTTAGACGGAAACTTATCAAATTAAATTCGAAATTTTAGAATTGGATAAACATTGGAATGATAATTTATAAATATAAAGGATTTTGTTTTTTTATGGAATGTTTTTTCAACTTTCATTTCTCATGGGAATTTTTCTGTTGAAGGGAAAAAGTCTCAAAAAAAAGTAGTGGTCCTCGGGAAAGGCGAACAGGGCGGTGGTGTGGCGAAATGGGGGGCAGGTCCGGCACGGCTCCGCCGGTGCAAATGTTTGAGCTCGGACCAGCCGCGTTCTGCCGGTAACGGTAGGAATGTTCTAACGAAGGCGGCTACCAACACGATAGCGTCTGAGTGAAGGGTATACCCGTCACCATACCTTTGACGTATTGGGCATGGCCGTGGCCATAAAGGGGCTACCTGCAGACACCCGGTATCCGGCCCCCCAAAAGACGTGCTTCTTGAAAGCGAGTGCAAACGTGAAGGAGACAGTAGTAAATGGAAGTAGTACTGGCAGCAAACGTCGGAGGAGAACAAGGATAATTTAGGGTTGTCATCAACCCGAGATCGGAGTTGCAAACAATACGTAAGGCGGAACGAAGGAGGATGGCGGAGGTAACGGTAGGAGATGACAGTCAATAGACGTGAAGTCACCTTCAAATTCAACGCAAGAATTGACAGAACGACAACGGAAAAATTTCCCAGAATTAAATAATCATTCTATAGTTAGGCTACGAAAGTCGCCCGAGCGGGCCCGCCTGGGCGGTCTTCTCGGATTTGCCCGGGACACCCGGACGACTTATTTTCGGCCTTTTTTTTTTTTTTTTTTTTTT
>BFEA01000124.1:739458-767502 GCA_003427395.1 Chara braunii
CACACACACACACACACACACACACACACACACTTTTGCGCACTTTTTTTTTTTTTGATTGATTGATTGATTGGTGGGAGGGGATTCGCCCCCCCTCCCCCCCACCTCCGCACGTACTTACACACACACACACACAACCAAAAAAGAGAAAAAAGAAAAAATATTTTTTTTTTTCGTAGTTTTCGATTTTTATTTTTTTTAAGATTTAAGTTTTAACACAAAAAAATATGCAATTTGGAAAACAAATATATGGGTTTGTAGGGTTCGAAAAACCCTACAACCCCATATTTTTTTATTTATTTTTTTAAAATTTGATTTCCCCCAGGAAAAATCCATGAAAATTGTGGCGACGGATTTGGAACTGCCATCCGAGGCCGAGGCCATTGGACCCCACGATCGCGGCCTTTGGACCCCACGGTCGCGGCCGCGGGTGGTACATAGGTCAAGGGGACCCAATAACACCCTTCCTTTTTCTCATTATCATGGAAATCGTATCAACCAACTTGCAGGCAAACAAGGACATTACACGTATTAAGATCACTCGAATCCCCGGGAAAGGGGAATATACACCCCATCAGGTCCCCGCATCTGCACCTGAGACAGAGACAGCCCAGGCTGCAGCACCGGACCCTGCCCCCGTACAACAACGATCTCTACCAAAAGAGAAATCTCCAGACTTAGGGAGGAACAACTCCGACCAAGGACAAGGCGAGAATGGGGAGGGGACACAGGAACAACCCCGAGCATGAAGGCACCTTTACCAGACCCCGCTCGAGGCTCGGTGGGGGAACCCCCTACCCCGATGCTACCAGACAAGCGAAGTAAACTCCGCAACCACTTAGAATCATGGAGATACCTGCAACAACCCTCGTTGAATGACCTGTTGTTGCTCCCCGTACGTAAGAAAGATGGCAGATGGGAAGTTGGCCTGTCTGCTGCCCGTGAAAACGGGAAATAGGGGGAAGTTTCTTTGAAGGGCTTTGATCCCCTCCTTTCACTAATGCCCGCAAAGATGCGGGAGAGCATCCTAATGGATGATTTGAACTACCACATTCAGAAATGTTTTATACCTGGTGCACAAAGCAAGTCCATGCGTACCTCCCCTATGTTGACTAAGTGGGAGGTGTTAATCCTCATGGACCCAACAAAAGAAGCCGGGCTTAAATGGTTCTCACAAGCGGCCCTCCTTGACCTGCAAAGTCTGAAAAGTGAAATCCAACAACTTATGGACTAAGGAGGAGGTGCAAGCCTGCTTCTGTAGGATCCTTATAAGCCCACTACTCACCAATACGACAGACCTGGACTCTGTGACATGGCAGAGACTGTAGGGGACAAGGAAGGACTCTCAAGATGGACCCGGTGAGACTATTATATGGAAAAGACCCGGCTTGGAGCAAGGGCCTGCGGGCGGCGGACCTGGACCTTCGTACACTAAATGTCAATGGTCTGGCGACGGCCACAATCGACAAAAGGCAGGCGATCTGGGAATTAATCAAAGGGGTCCCCGGCAAAGAATGGCCGGATGTAGTGTGTATACAGATAATACAGGAGACCCACCTACAAGACACTCCAGACCACCACCAGGCACACCGAATGGTATGGCCACACCAGGCTTTTAGAGCGCACGCACCAAGATCGGGCAGTGCGGGTGTCGCCATATGGATCCCACCTACCTCGAGGGCAACACCGGTACATTGGGTCGCAGACCAGCAAGGGGGAAGGTGGGTCTCCATACTTGAGATTTTGGAACTGAAATTGATCTGCATTATATGTGTATACGCACCAAACCACGAAAGGGACAGGCGGGAATTTTTTGAAAATCTTCACCAACAGATCCCTGCTGGCGTGCCGGTAATCATGGCAGGTGATTTCAATGTCGCGCATTAGATAGGTGGAGAATCCCCACCCCCTGTCCACCATACATAGAAGCAGACGAGAAGATAATCGAGAATTTGAACTCCTCGCTTCACCTTTTCGACACTTTTAGGAGGGTCTTCCCAACCGAAAGAAGGTACTCCTGTTTCCGCATAACGGGGCAAAAACGCGTTCCAGATCCAGAATAGATTTGATTCTTATGTCTGAGGACCTCGCAGGGGCCATGCAGTTCGCTTACCTCCTCCCACGTAGTCCCTTCACGAGGTTGGACCATGCGCTGTGTGGGGTCACCCTCACCTTTCGTCAGAAACCGGACCATGGCCCAAACTTCTTTAAACTTAATACTTCGCTTCTACACAGGCAAGACTTTGTTCACCTGATTTATGAGGTTTGGGCCTACTGGCACCAGCAGAAAAAACACTTTGAGTCTGGAGTCACGTGGTTTAACAACGGACTCTTTTTCCTGGGACGCAAAACCAAAGAATTCTCTAAAAAATGTGTTGAAAAACGTTATCAAGAGGAAATGCAAATTCAATATCAGATTCAAGATCTTCAACAACATACCCCCACCCTGCAATTACAGAACCTGCAAAATAAACTGCTAGAATTTGCAACTTACAAATGGCAAGGCATAAGGATTAGAGTCAAACCTTCCAAACACATTACGGAAGGAGCCATGGATTCTGATTTCTTTGGCCTAGCAAGGGTCAAGGAAAAGAGGCAGACCATTGAGGCCTTCCTGGATCCCACCGACCCTCAGAAACCGCTGGCCACCTCCACACCTCAATGTATGAAGGTGGCCAGAGACTTCTACAAAGCCCTCTTTACTTCACAAACTAAGGGTACCAACATCATCATAAGAGATCGAGAGATTCAAGACTTCCTCGAACCCCTAACCTACTCTCTTCCCCAGAAGGTACAGGAGACTCTTGACCACCCACTCACTAGGGAAGAGATATGGACTGCTCTTATGCAGATGGAAGAGGAGAAGACCCCCGGGGTGGACGGGTTCCCAAAAGAATTTTGGGAGACCTTCTGGCTATGAATCCCCCGCGGCGGCGGACAACCGCGGCCAAGTCCGCGGCCGCGGACGAGGCTGCGAGCCCGCGGACGTGTCCACGCGGACGCGCGGCTTTGAAACCACGTGGCGGTCGCAGGGGAGCGACTTTCAAGATTCGGGAGATGCCACGTGGCAGCGCATCCCCGGCCCCACCCCCCCACACAAAAAAAAAGAAGAAAAAGATCAACTTTTGGTTGGGGGGGGTAAGGGCGAAATCGAACGAAATTGAAAAAAAAAACGCGTTTTTTTTTTCTTTTTTTCTTTTTTGGTTGATTGATTGATTGATTGATTGATTGGTTGGGGGGGGGGTCGCCCCGCCCCGCCTTTGATTGATTGAATGATTGATTGATTCATTGATTGATTGATTGGTTGATTGATTGATTAATTGATTGACCGACCGACCGATCGACCGACCGACCGACCGACCGACCGACCGACCGACCGACCGACCGACTGACCGACCGACTGACTCGATGTTTTTTTTTTTTTTTTTATTGATTGGTTGATTGATTGATTGGTTGGTTGGTGGGGAGGGGTCGCCCCACCCCCACGACCACGGGCGCACACACACACACACACACACACGTCATCCCTCATACGGTCATAGAAACACCCAGCATACGGACCGGGGCTTGTAATGGAAGCGAATGTAAAAAAAAAAAAAAAAAAAAAAAAGGACGGAGGGCCTTGTCAGGTCTATGATGACCAAACCCCCTATATTCTTTGGTTGTATGATTGACTCCCATGCTAACCGGCTGATGATGTTCGCCCACTTGTCATCCCTCCTCCATAAGAAGGCTGTCACCTTGGACCTCAGGGTTTGAAAGGCGAACTTGCTCAATGGCCACAACACCGATTTGTACCACAACCTGGCGAACACAACATTGTTTATAGCTAGTGCTTTACTGAAGACGGAGGTGTGCCTATTGCGCCAGTTGGCCAACTTAGCCAGAGTCGGTGCACATATCGAGTCATCATTGGCTGGGGGGCATCCTTATGCGGTCATAGAAACACCCAACATATGGACCGGGGCTTGTAATGGAAGCGAATGTATGTTGGGGGAATCAGTCGGTCGACTTCCTTGATGGTGGATCCACCACCCCTGGGTCTTACTTGTGACGCGCTAACCTCACGCCCGGTGCTCTCTTCCGTTTGGAGTGCTAGCAGTGCGGAAAGAAGGCCCAGAAAAAACAGCAAGATGGAGTGTGCCAAGGATTTTTGGGAATTGAGTGTGGGGACACAGACAGAACTGAAATCCCCCGTGTTGGTCCGATGAAGTAAGTCGGTTGCTTTCGCACGTCGCAGAATACGCGCGGGGGCACAGCGCGAAAAGAGAAAAATCCAAATTCAATCCAAAAAGTATTGCCGAACTTCCCACCGCGCTGCGACTCTTCGTTTAGAGCGAAAGGGTTTCGGTACACTCCGCGTGTCCTGTTTCCGTATCAAGTCCAGGCGTCGCTCGTTGGTCAGTTCCGAGTCCGACGTGGAGGGTCTCAGCCGCGTGGCTCTTTCCTTGTGCTCGTCTTCGCTCCGTATACGGTGGTGGAAGCCCTTTGATTCATAGCGATCGAAACGCTGGCACTCAGTGCACAGGGTTCGAGGCCAATGGGGCTTCGCTGTCGTCCACGAAATGACGATCAGCTCGTTAAATGACAACAATACAAAGTAAGGCGGGAAGTGCGTATCGATAATGACAAAGCACACGTCCACGAATCCAGAGCAACGATTTTCGGGAGGGAAGTAATATCGTCCGCCGATCCGTGCGACAGCTTCTCGTACGTCCCACTTGCAAACACGTGTCCTTTCTTCGTCGTAAGGGAAGGGGCGCGTTGGCGTGGGAGACACGGGAGGCTGGCGCCCGATCAAGGGGCGTTCGTCAGTCCACATGTCAATCAATCGAAAATGGGTGTGCAAAAATTCCGGGACGTCATCAAAAAGCACAATCATAAAAACCAACTATTATTTCCCTTCCTTTTTACACTAGGAAGACATCTTATAGAGCCCGTACAGCCATGCACTAATCGGGTTGGAGTTAGTTTCGAGGGGCCGACCCGCGACTCAGGTTCAACAAGTTGGATTGACGTAAATCTAAGGCGCCTTGTTATTCCGAGGCTGCCCCGCAGGCTGACTGTAGATGTCGTGCAGCATAAGGCAGATGGCATGCGCAGTGCATTCAGAACGACAGATCTAAACACTCTTGCATTCTCGAACTAAATCCCGTCGAGTCCTGGGTCTAACCAAAACAAGATTCACATACAAGCATTTTCCTTTCAATGCATGCATCCACTGTGGAAGGTGCGAAAATGACAAAGGTGCATCAACTCCCTCCACAAATCAGAAACAAATCGGGGGACAGTACACACGCATCCACCGTTCACANCAAAGGTGCATCAACTCCCTCCACAAATCAGAAACAAATCGGGGGACAGTACACACGCATCCACCGTTCACAAGACAAGAAGACTGAGTTCCTTCAAGTTCACATCCGGAGATTACCCAGGAAACTAATGGAAGAGTTCCGGAAGAAGTTCGGAAAATCACAAAGATTCACATTCACTCACAGGAGAGACAGACTTATGACACGTCGTCATTCCGATCAGAGGGAGAGGGGGGGAGAGATAGGTGAGAAGTGTCGAGACCGAAGACACTGAAATCCAAAAGAGAACGTTCGGCTTCACAGTCGTAAACTCACACCAAAGAAAAATGATCCGCAACAATGAAGGCGCATTCGCCGTGAAGTTCGAATATGGCCCTGAGCCAATCAGCCATTCAACTCCAATTATCGATCCTCATACCCGCACCGACGATCCCGGCCGTCGCGTGCTAACTTCCACCGCTGCGATTGTCACCCTACTGACGCAGCTCGACACGGCTCGCCACGATCCCACAGTCCGTCGTGGCGATCAAGCGCGCAACCGGTCAGCCTACAGTCAGCCCTTCAGGACTTTTCGACTCGCATCAAACGCATCACCTAGCCACTGCTTCCCAAAAGTTGGTCTGGGAGTTGAAAACGTAAGAGAGATTTGCGAGCGAGCTTGCGGAATTTATAGTTGCGAGATGGGATGTAAAAAGGGGAGAAGGCGGAGGGAAAGCCAAGGCGTAGGAGAAGAAGTAGGAGGAGAAGATTCAGCGGGGGTTGCTAAAAAAAAGCCATGTTGATCCTTCGGAACCCAAGGTTCCACCAATCAGATTCGTCGCGCAATAGGAAGATCCTCTTGTTCAACGCGTCTGATTGGTGAGCGGGGGTAATCGAAGGATCGACCGGGTTTCGTGAGCTAAAGTCGAAGAGCGAGGAGAAGAAAGGCACGAGAAGTAGTGCGAGACGGGTCCAAGATTCAGATGATCAAGAAGGAAAAACGGGCGCGCAAAGAGCAGAGAGAAGGAGAAACAGTTGCGATAGGAGGAGAAGAGGAGGGGGGGAAGGGAGAGAGAAGAGAGCAAAGGGGAAGAAGGACGCGGGAAACAAGGAGGGGGAAGCTCACATGCGCGGTGGCGACAACAAGAGAAAAAGGCATCAAAACAGTTACAGCTTGCCTAAAACCAATTCAAAAATTGAAATCACCATATCCACGCACGAAAGTTGACGCGGGAAAAAAAAGTCCTATGCCTATCCGTATTCTCGCAAAATTCCTGGAGTTTTCTCCGACGTAACCACGAACATTCATGCACAAAAGGACGTGTCGGGTTCCACTTATTCAGGAATTCCTAAGTGTCGGGCCCGATTCCTAGTGCGCTCGCTGAGGCGCACACAATTTCCCATGCATTTCCCAAATTACAAAAAGCAAAATTCCAAGAATCAATAAGACTTCCGAAAAATGAAGGCCCAAACAAGGCATCCAAAATCAAGGAAAGCGACGGGGGTTTCGTTGATCCAGTATGATACAAAGGAAAGATTTAAGCCAAAGGGGTACGAAAGATAGCACGGGGTCGAAAAATGGTTCGTCACATATGTGACGCGTAGGGGGTTCCAAAACTATGCGATCTCCTGCTTGCATGAAAGCTTGAATAAAGGGAGTGGGAGGAGACGAAGAAGCCGGAAGAAGGAGGAGTTGAAGAAGCAGGAAGTAAAGAAGAGACGAAGAAGCAGGAAGAAGTGCAATCTATGTCAGTTGAGGAAACTGGGTCGGGGTATGAACTGGCGACAACATCCGTGGCAAGATCTCTGCAGCCCTGTCATATGCGACCCCCTGCCCTTCAACCTTCGGAGATCGTCCAGGTGGCACCATCAGGTCTCCGTGTGCTCTGCACTCCCAGTCCAACGCAACCCGTCGAATCAGAGCATGTGTTGATGTCATCATCAATGGCGTGATCTTGGTGAAACTGCTGATTTGTGTTGCTCGGCGAACACGTGCCGATTTCTCCAATCGATCGCCACGAAGAGCCTCCCATATGCCAAGGAGAGAGGGGGGGGGATAGTCGAGATGGGGTGGTACGAGGTGGGGATCGACACCGCGTAGGAATGGGAAAGTAGACACAGTACATTGAGGGGTGCCGACGGGGAGGGTTGAGGGGAAGTGGGGGCAAGTAGCGACCCATCCCTTCCACTGTCACTGGAAGTTCCTCATAGCGGACGATCCGGTGAAAGCGGGGAAATCGATCGCCGCTGTGAGGGAGGGAGGCGAGGTAGTCAGGGTAGAGGGTGGAGAAAGTGCGAAAGAGCGCCGTGCGAAATAGCTCGTGATGGCGGCAGGCGGGGATGGTTCCTGTGATTACGCAGTGGACTTCTACTGTGTTGCTCTGCTCCCACGCGGTACTAAACAAAAGGACATGCAAGCAGAACGTGGGGGCGGCAGATTGAAGGGAAGGATGGGGATGGACGGTAGCGGCAAGGCGCGTGAAGTAGAAGTGATGGAAGGTATTGTGAGGGAAGGGGTTGCGAGTGAAGGTGACGGGGGTAAAGATCTGTTCGAGGGTGAGGCAATCAAGGGGACGAAGGCCGATCCCCCACATCGGTACGTGGACAAACTGGGGGACGGACTGAGGTGGAGGGGGAGGGGGATCGACTTCGTCTCCGTCGCGATGCGCTCGGAGCTGTGGCCGCAGGGTCGCCATCTTCGGGCTTGGGGGGCTCCGGATCTCGGGTCGGGTCATCGTTGATGCGCAGGTTCGCCCTGCTGGCGAACTCCAGCTGCTGCTTCCCGGTGGCAATCTCTTCCTGTTTTCATGCCGCCTCGGGATCTTCCGCCTCTATGCCGGTGCGTGCTGCTTCTTCCGGCAAAGCTTCCCCCTCCGATCTGGCTTCCTCCTCTTCTTCGTCTTCGTCCTCGTCTTCTTCCTCATCTTCCTCTACACTCTGCTCTCCTTCGTTGTACTCACTATAACTTCCTTCTTCCGACGTTTCTTCTTCGGCGTCGTCTTCTTCTTCAGTGGCTTCTTCTTCTCCTTCTCCTTCAACCGCCACCTCGGACGTATCTTGCTTCGGATAGAAGGCAAGATTGATGATCCCGTGTGGCTTCAAGTACTCTTGTCGCGATGGCAGGGCGCTTTCAGTCCCGGGTTCCTCCAAACACGCAGTCCACTGAAGATACGCGGCCAATGCTCGCGTAAGGACGTGCGGAGCCGGACTGTCGTCACTTTGCGAAACGATGTCGAGAGAGAGATCGTCGGCCAGTTGCGTGAGCTGGATGACGAGTTCCTGGGTAATTGGCTGGCGATGGCCCGACCACACTAATCCGAAGAGAAAACTGAGAAGATCACCCTCTACGTCAGTTCTCCAAGCCTGTATAATCAACAACTCCAGGTACTCGATGCACGCAGGATGCTCGTTGGTCCGCGTCCACGTCACCTCCACTCGAGCCAAGCACACAGACAGGTCGACAAAAGTCTCACGCCACGCTAGCCAATGTCTGGGATCGAGGAGCGGGACGGCAAGAGGCTCGAGCAAGAAGGAAAGACGAGGGTGAAGATCGGATTGCCAGAAGGTGGGGAAAAGAGAGGGGAGACCGAAGGTGGAGAGAGGAGCGAGAGGAGCGGCACGGTTCATTGGGGGCGTTGGAAGGGGATGAGTGTGGGGAGCACAACTGCCGGCTGGCGTGCAGAGGTGCGGATCTCGTCGAAGTCAATCCCGTACGTCGGGACGAGGTTGTCCCCCGGACGCGCAAGACCGTGATGCCACTCAGCTGATAACTGTTGCGTCCACTCTCGTAATGAAGTCAAGATCGCGGTATGCCGAAGCGGGCTGACAGCGCTGATATCGCCGCTGAAGGCAGTGACCGTGGTGACGTGGCTCGTTCCTGGAGCCGCCCGCCGATGAATCGCCACTACCTCTGCCAATACTACTGCCTGCGGACTCCCGACGAATCGGAACGCAGCGGCGGCACACACACCCTCGGTGCAAAAGAACTGCGCCAGTCGTCGAAGATCAGGACTGAGCCGCGGATGACGAACTTGCCGGATCTCCGAGATGTAGCCACGTGGTTGCAACAGATGATTGCCAAGAGCTTGCTCCGTGATGAAACTCATGGCGAGGACGGGGAAGAGGATGAGAGATGAGAACAAGAGGGAGAAAGTGGGGCGGGGGCTAGATCGTCGTCGTCCTCATTGCCAGCAGATGAGGGAGATGGAGCGAGGTTAGAAGAAGGAAGGGGGCGGATATAAGAGGTATGGCGGACGATGGGGACAAAACTATGGTTGGCGCTGGCCTCGGGCGCGATGCGCACCGTGTTGGCGCCGTTGGGTCCGAGCTCGACAACGCGGAAGCAGCCAGAGAACTTGGGAGCGAGTTTCCGGTCACGTGCACATTTACGTACCTGCACCAGGTCCCCTAATTTATATTGATGTTGGGGACCGGCGTTTCCATTTCGGGCCTCGTAGCTACGAACTTGCCTCCCGTGGGCTAGATCAGTCATTCTCTATCTCTTTCGGGCTAGCTTCGGGACAACCCTTTCCATCAAATCGGCGTACCTTTTGGCCTTGGCCTTAAGGGCGGCATGCGTGTCTCTACCCCCTGCTTCGGCAACTTCCGAGTTGCCCCGGTAATCGACACATGGGAGGCTATTGGTGCGAAGCTGAAAGGAGGTGAACCCCGTGGATTCGTGAGGAGTGGCCCGGTGAATTCCGACGATTTGATATACGATCTCGGGCCACGGACGCGTGTCATGCGCCGCTAGATTCCTACGAAGGGCATTCTTAATCATGCGATTGGGATTTTCGGTCAACCTGTTCGACTGGGAAACGTGGGGTGCCGTGTGTCGGAGTGTAACGCCTCGTCGCGCGAGCAATTCCTCTACCTCGCCTTTGAATTCAGACCCGTTGTCGGTTAGAATCTCTTTTGTATCTAGGTGGGTATAGAGGAACCGATCGATGTACGTAGCTATCTCTGCGGCCTTACGGGTCTTGCAGGGGTAGACCTCGATGTTTTTGGAAAAATGATATATTAAAACTAAATGGATGGAATATTCACAACGGTTTGGGCCAGGTGGCACGCCGATATCTGTCGTGTCCATACCGACTCGTTGGAAGGGCGCTTTACTTCCGTCGGTACTATCGTGTTTGGTTCCCATATTGGGGCACGATCGGCGGCACGGACCAGACAGTTGGCGACCACGTATCTGACATCGTCCCGTAGACCAGAACCACAGATTCTGATCTATAGTTGCTTCAGTGACACGTATTGTGAAGTGAGCGGCCTGATCCTCGTGAGCAGATCGTCTCAATTCATATCTCTGAAATGGATGGGGAACCGTCAACCACGAACCTGATCCGTCAGTTTTACGCTTTTCCAGGTGACCGTTGATCCATCGGTAATCCCGGGATCTCTCGGCAGCCCTACGTCTGTCGTGCTTAGTGAGATGATCCAATGGTAAACCAGCCAATTTAGCTAATAGAATTTTATCCGTCCAGACTTCCGCTCGTCGGTATTTCTCGTCATATTCAGGGTCGTTTGTTCGGGCAGCCTCGAATCGAACCTCGGTAGGGAGTTTGTCCGTTCTACACAGAGGGCACTTCCATTCCTTACTATTTGTTCGATATCGAACGCATGCACCGTGCGCACGATTGACACGCGTGGTACAACCCACCCAATCAACGAATCCGGTCTCAAAAGGATGGCATTCAACCCCATAAACCCGTGTAATACACGTGCAAAAATAGCAGAATTTATCAGGAAGGGTGGCGAAGAAGGCCGAGGGGGTGAGAGGGGCAGAATCGGCAGGGGAAGAAGGGGTCGCAGAGACAGGTAGGGTAGCCATGATGAAAGGGAGAGAGAGAGAGCAGGGTTGTAAAGAGGGTAGAGCAAAAGGCCCCGTGTCACTCACGCCTTCGACAGGATTTCCACTTGCCCGTACCGCGGTCCGTTCTCATCCTTCGGCTCGTTCTCGGAATCACCTCGTCGCTCTTATGAACCTTCTCGGGTCGGTGCAGTCGTGTCAATCCGTCAGCATTCCCGTGTCTCTCGTGCTTCTGATGACGAATGTCAAAGTCCATGCTCTGTAGCATCGTTGCCCATCGTCCGATCATGCCCGAGTAATCCTTAGATTTCTTCAAGGCTAATAATGGCTCATGATCACTCACCAACGTGAACTTCCGCCCATACAGATAGGCTCGAAAGTGATTGATTCCCCATAGAGTCGCATAGCATTCTCCTGTTGGAGCGGCGTAATTGCGCTTGCAGACAGGCACCGATTTAGACACGTATTCCACCACGTATTTGAGCCCGCTCGGTCCGACCTAGGCCAAGATCGCCGAAATTGCCTCCGGCTGCCAGTCCATGATGAGGACAAAAGGCTTTTCGGGATCCGGTCTTATAAGGACCGGGGCCGAAATAAGAGCTGCCTTGAGTTTCGAAAACGCTTGATCACACTCCGACGTCCAAATCAACGGCTGATCCTTTCTCAGCAGATTCGTGAGGGGACCCGCAATTGCCGCGAAGCCCTTGATAAACCTTCGGTAGTACGAGGCCAGGCCCAAAAGGGCGCGAACTTGCGTGATAGTCGTGGGCACGGGAGCGTCTCTCACAGCTGCCACCTTTTGAGGTTCCAGTCTGAGTCCCTGGTCTGTCACCACGTGTCCCAGGAAGGAAATGGTGGTGAGAAAGAACTGGCACTTCTCAAGCGCCACCTTGAAACTGGCGTCCCTCAATGCATGCAGCGTCCATTCGATGTGCTGCATATGCCCCTCCTACGAATTCGAGTACACCAGAATATCATCCATATACACAATCACGCAATAATTGATGATGCTCTGCGCCAGACGTGTCTTCCGCACAAAGTTCTGAAAAGCCATGTTCATAGCTCGCTGGAAGGTTGCTGGAGAATTGCAGATGCCCATTGGACATCGAACCCATTGCCAAGTACCTTCGAACAACACAAACGCTGTTTTCGGACGATCCTCCTTTCGGACAAGAAGATGATGAAACCCATGACGAACATCAAATTTACTGAAAAATCGAGCACTCCCAATCGCATCCAACAACTCATCAATCCGCGGAAGGGGGTACACATCTTTGATCGTGATATCGTTCAGCTTCCGATAATTGATGCATATGTGAATCCCTCCGGCCTTTTTGGGCAGAATTACCACAGGAAACGACCAGGGTCCTATAGCGGGTTCGATCCATCCATTAGCTTCGAACTCCTTAATTCGCTGAAACGCGGCCGCCCGTTGGGCTGTCGAGTATCGATAAGGAACGCAGCTAATTGATGTGTGATCCCCCGTAAGGATGGCATGCTCAATCACGTTAGACAGTCCGATATCATTATCACGCACACTTAATACCTCTACGTATCCGATATCATTATCACGCACACTTAATACCTCTACGTACCCATTTAGGACGTTAATCAGTGATTTTCGAAATTCCAAGGGGACGTGATTCGGTAGGGTGACTGTCGGTCGATCAGGTATCTCAAGGGGCATGTCGATCCAATCAGCAGGCCGATTCCGTCGGTCATTGATACTAGAGAAAATAAAACTGCTAGTGCGGAGAGAAAATACAGTCGCAATCATCTGGGATTCAACAGGGCTAATCATCTCGGTTTCTTTAACTTCGGCGTCAATTTTCAAATCAGCCATAGTTTCTTCCACGGTTAGTCCGGTTAAGTCCACCATCTCCTGCATTAGATCGGGCACATCGTCAACGAGAGCTTCGGCTTCTCGTTTTATCAGAGCGATGGTCGCTCCGGTTGTGAGGAGCAACCTTGGAGGGGAAATAGAAACATCAAGATATTGGTTCATCTGTTGATAGCGCGCTCGGAGGGAAAGTGTTCCCTTGTACAAGGTGCGATGGGGTTCCAAATCGTCTGCTAGGTCAGATATTTGCAATATGGGTTCCCCGAAAAAGGTCGAGGAACCGACCTAAGCTTCTACAGGAGCGGGTGTGTTATCCTCCAGACTCAAGTGGAAAGTTCGCGTGGTTCCGGGAACCATCCGAAATTCCTCTTGAGTTTCGTAATCGAAAAGTTCAACTAAGTTTTTCCACTCACTTTTACTAGGCATCTCTTCTTCACACTCCTGCTCTTCGAATCCGCTACTATCATTCAGAGATGGAAATTCCCCGTGATCGGGACCTTGGATCATCCCTACCCGAGCAGAATCAGGATTCCTTTTTACTGCTCGGGTGGAGATCCGCAGTGGAACTGTCTGAGGCTTTCCACCTATATCTTAAGCACCAACTGTTTGGAATCGAAATGCATGCGGGCACCTACCGCCATTGCCCAAGGCAGTCCCAACAATACCGAATACGAGTGCACATCTATGACCAATGCGTTAACGAGGACGTGTCCTCGTCCAACTTTCACAGCCACATTCTCAATGACTCCTACGATGTTCATAGCTTCCTCGTAAGCAGAGACGTAGTTGTCTTTGCCAGATTGAGGGAGAATGGAGTTGAGTCGTCTTGTTCTTCTTACCGTATCCAATGATATAGCGACCGCGGAGGACCCAGTATCAATGAGGGCGTTAAAAGGTTTGCCCCACACTTCACAATCACATTCAGCACTTTTTCATAACACCGGTCGAGCTCGCACGAAATGATCTTTCTCAGCTAAAGAAATCGTAGCTACTCGCGCGGCTTCGGTTTTATCAACTTCGGGTTCCGGTGGTGCCACATCCTCTGTTTCTCCCTCCTTCTTTTTCAACATTCGTTGCATGCGCTGGTATGTAAAGCGCTTTTGATTTTTCTGACAATGTTGCAGCAACTGGTCATTTGCAGCTTCGGATATGGTGAGCAAATGTCCCACTGGGATCAGAACGCGTATGTCCAGTTGCTTAAGCGTTCGTAGCACATCAATTTCCCCCGTCTGAAACTGTGGTCCGGGGTTAGATTTGCGTTCGACCCATTCAAGATCGTCATGCGCCTGTCGGATTGCTCCGACCATGCCGGCGAGATGAAGATATTCGGCCGGATCAACCACGTCAGCGGCTTCGGAAGAAAAAGTCCCTGAGGTCGATGCTACTGCACTTGAGGGGGAAGGTCGCTCAGGGGCGTAAGCGATGATCTCCTCGTTTCGGGCCGTATTCATCAACGCAGCTACTCGTCCTTGATTCATAGCTACGGGGGTTGCGCCAGGAGGGGGCTGATTTCGTTTTGGTTGCGGACAGTTCCGGGCGAAATGCCCGGGCTGTTTGCAATTGTAACACTCAATCCTCCCAGCCAAGTTAGCTGCATGAGGGAGCTGCGATGTATGTCCAAGTGCAGGCGGGGCGTCCAAAAGTGGGAACGATGCAGGGGTGGGTCGAGCAGGAGCCGGGTTGGGCTTAATCAGCCTGCTCATAATCTGTTTCATTTGATCCTTGTGAGCCGCCTGCATTTGGACCAGATTGCTCATCCATTCAGATTGCTTGGTAGTAGCGGTATGGATCATCTGTGCCAAGTGCATATTAGTTATGGACGTAGAGGCAGGATCTTGAGAGCTTCTGGGTTTAACAGTTGTTACCTGTTGGTTCGTAGAGAGAGTCGGAGGAGGGGGAGAAGGGGCTGGCGGGATATCAGAGGCGAACCCTTCAGGAAGGTCATGATCAGGCCAGGGATGGAATTGTTCTACCGCTTGTAACCACGATCGTCGTTTCGCTGCTACATCCTGAATCGTATTTGTAATGTCTTCGTCTCCCTGACCGATATACTTCTTTGTATCCGTCAGGTCTAACTCCAGCGCTTTGGTGACGATAGCAGACAACTGATTCGTTTTAGGGGGAACCTTTTTCTGCAACTCAGCTTTTAACGTCGGGTTTCGTAGATGATCGATGAACAAATCTCGGTCGGAATTTTCATCTCGTCCTAATTTGTCCAACGTAGTTTGGAATCGATCCACGAAGTCAGGCAACAATTCCCCTGGTTCAAGTTCTTACGGTCGAGTTTTGAGCACGTACCAAGCAACGTCTTCGCGGACCGTATCAAACCTGGCCAAGAACGCTCGTTTGAAGGTATTCCAGTCTACCCATCTGTGTTTCCTAAACCAATTATGTGTCGTATTACGAAGCAATAAGGTGATGACGGGGGGATACTAACAATCACTCTGAGGGGTGTTGCGTTTCCGTCGGCCATTAGCATAGCTGGTCTAGTCTCACCAGATCTTGATCTGGTCACYGGGCGATCTCGACGAGCAGGTTGAGGACTTCTTCTACCTCTCGCCAGCTCGACTTACTATCATCAGAACCGACACGTGTCGGCTCCGATACCAACCTCACGTACTGTGCTGTCTTCCGTTCGGAGTGCTAGGAGTGCGGAAAGAAGGCCCAGAAAAACAGCAAGATGGGGTGTGCCAAGGATTTTTGGGAATTGAGTGTGGGGACACTGACAGAACTGAAATCCCCCGTGTTGGTCCGATGAAGAAAGTCGGTTGCTTTCGCGCGTCGTGGAATGCACTCGCGGGCACTGCGCGAAAAGAGAAAAATCCAAACTCAATCCAAAAAGTATTGTCGAACTTCCCACCGCGCTACGGCTCTTCGTTTAGAGCGAAAGGGCTTCGGTACAATCCGCGTGTCCTGTTTCCGTATCAAGCCCAGGCATCGCTCATTGGTCAGTTCCGAGTCCGACGTGGAGGGTCTCAGTCGCGTGGCTCTTTCCTTGTGCTCGTCTTCGCTCCATATAGGGTGGTGGAAGCACTTTGATTCGTAGCGATCGAAACGCTGGCACTCAGAGCACAGGGTTCGAGGCCAATGGGGCTCCACTCCCGTCCACGGAATGACGATCAGCTTGTTAAATGGCAACAATACTAAGTAAGGCGGAAAGTGCGTATCGATAATGACAAAGCCCACGTCCACGAATCCAGAGCAACAATTTTCGGGAGGGAAGTAATATCGCCTGTCGATCCGTGCGATAGCTTCTCGTACGTCCCACTCACAAACACGTGTCCTTTCTTCGTCGTAAGGGAAGGGGCGCGTTGGCGTGGGAGACACGGGAGGCTGGCGCCCGATCAAGGGGTGTTCGTCAGTCCACATGTCAATCAATCGAAAATGGGTGTAAAAAAATCCCGGGACGTCATCAAAAAGCACAATCATAAAAACCAACTATTATTTTCCTTCCTTTTGACACTAGGAAGACATCTTATAGAGCCCGTACAGCCATGCACTAATCGGGTTGGAGTTAGTTTCGAGGGGCCGACCCGCGACTCAGGTTCAACAGGTTGGATTGACGTAAATCTGAGGCGCCTTGTTATTCCGAGGCTGCCCCGCAGGCTGACTGTAGATGTCGTGCAGCATAAGGCAGATGGCATGCGCAGTGCATTCAGAACGACATATCTAAACACTCTTGCATTCTCGAACTAAATCCCGTCGAGTCCTGGGTCTAACCAAAACAAGATTCACATACAAGCATTTTCCTTTCCATGCATGCATACACTGTGGAAGGTGCGAAAATGACAAAGGTGCATCAACTCCCTCCACAAATCAGAAACAAATCGGGGGACAGTACACACGCATCCACCGTTCACAAGACAAGAAGACTGAGTTCCTTCGCATCCGGAGATTACCTAGGAAACTAATGGAAGAGTTCCGGAAGAAGTTCGGAAAATCACAAAGATTCACGTTCACTCACAGGAGAGACGGACTTATGACATGTCGTCATTCAGATCAGAGGGAGAGGGGGGGAGAGATGGATGAGAAGTGTCGGGACAGAAGACACTGAGATCCGAAAGAGAACGTTCGGCTTCACAGTCGTAAAATGATCCCAAACAATGAAGGCGCATTCGTCGTGAAGTTCGAATATGGCCTTGAGCCAATCACCCATTCAACTCCAATTATCGATCCTCATACCCGCACCAACGATCTCGGCTGTCACGTGCTAACTTCCATCGCTGCGATCATCACCCCGCTGACGTAGCTCGACACTGCTCGCCAGGATCCCACAGTCCATCGTGGCGATCAAGCGCACAACCGGCCAGCCTACAATCAGCCCATCAGGACTTTTCGACTCGCATCAAACGCATCACCTAGCCTCTGCTTCCCAGAAGTTGGTCTGGGAGTTGAAAACGTAAGAGAGATTTGCGAGCGCGCTTGCGGAATTTATAGTTGCGAGAAGGGAGGTAGAACGGGGAGAAGGAGGAGGGAAAGCCAAGGCGTAGGAGGAGAAGTAGGAGGAGAAGATTCAGCGGGGGGCGCTCAAGAGAAGCCATGTTGATCCTTCGGAACCCAAGGTTCAACCAATCAGATTCATCGCGCAATAGGAAGATCCTCTTGTTCAACGCATCTGATTGGTGAGCGGGGGTAATCGAAGGATCGACCGGGTTTCGTGAGCTAGAGTCGAAGAGCGAGGAGAAAAGAGGCGTGAGAAGTAGCGCGAGACGGGTCCAAGATTCAGATGATCAAGAAGGAAAAACGGGCGCGCAAAGAGCAGAGAGAAGGAGAAACAGTTGCAATAGGAGGAGAAGAGGAGGGGGGGAAGGGAGAGAGAAGAGAGCAAACGTGAAGAAGGACGCGGGAAACAAGGAGGGGGAAGCTCGCATGCGCAGTGGCGACAACAAGAGAAAAAGGCACCAAAACAGTTACAGCTTTCCTAAAACCAATTCAAAAATTGAAATCACCATATCCGCGAGCAAAAGTTGACGCGGGAAAAGAAAGTCCTATGCCTATCCGTATTCTGGCAAAATTTCTAGAGTTTTCTTCGACGTAACCGCGAACATTCATGCACGAAAGGACGCATCGGGTTCCGCTTATTCCGAAATTCCTAACTATCGGGCCCGATTCCTAGTGCGCTCGCTGAGGCGCACGCAATTTCCCATCCATTTCCCGAATTACAAAAAGCAGAATTCCAAGAATCAATAGAACTTCCGAAAAATGGGGGCCCAAACAAGGCATCCGAAATCAAGGAAAGCGACGGGGGCTTCGTTGGGCCAGTATGATACAAAGGAAAGATTTAAGCCAAAGGGGTACGAAAGATAGCACAGGGTCGGGAAATGGTTCGTCACATACTCCCCAAATTAACCACCATATCAGACACCAGAGAGAACCTGTCCAAAAATCTATGAACCTCCTCCATGTTCTTTTGCGTTGCGTCCACCATTATGATAATAATGAGCCTAAGTGAGGTCGTCCGCGAAAAACGAGCACACCAGGACAACCTCCTCAGGAATTTGAGTGATTTTTTTTTTTTTTTTTTTTTTTTTTTTTTTTTTTTAAACCCGCCCTCACCAGTGTTATTGCTGCTGATAAGAGCAGACACCACTAACACCAGGAGGGAGGCTCCATCTATTGGTGGGGAGCATCACCTGCCGGAAAACGGGTCCAGCGTCCCATATAGAGAAATTGAGAATGTCTGAGAACAATGAGAATAGTGACTGTGAGGCCTGCCAGCATTGATTGCCCTGCACCTCAGGGGATTGACTGAGCAGCCTTAAAGAGTGACCTTTCACCTTCCCATATACAAAATTGAGAATGCCTGAGGACAATGAGAACAGTGACTGTGAGGTCTGCCAGCATAGATTGCCCTGCACCACAGGAGCTTGCCTGAGAAGCCTTTTTTTGCTGGGAGCCGACTGTATGCAGATCTTGATTATGAGTCCTGCCAGCATTGATTACCCTGTGTCCCAGGGGATTGACTGCGCAGGTCTGTCTAATGTATCCTTTTTTCATTTTCCATTGAGATTATGGACTCGCCTGCCAGCATTTATTGCCCTGAGCTCCTCAGGGGATTGACTGAGCAGGAGAGGACCTGGTCATGACCACTATTATTCCCTTTGCATGCTAGGGTACCAAGCTCCAGTCGTGTCATTATTGGACCGACCTGATGCGCAAGGGGCGGGGGGCGGGTTCTGATTCCAGGGGGCGACCGGGGCAGACTGCCGGTCCTCCCTCTACCCTTATTCATCATGAACAGTTCAATAAAGTCACTATTGGAGAGGTTACCCTATGTCACGGCCATACCAGCTCAATTCCATCAAGACATTGTTGGGCAAGGGGAAGAGGTTAGGGAATTCCGAGGCAGGGGGGAGTGAGATGTTGCTAGGAATTGCAGTCCAATCGTGGAAGGTCAATCGGTAGTTTTTCTGCGATGTGTCCAGCCGATCGTTGCCATCCAGGTGTCATCCCTCCCACTGAATCCTTGTTATCCATCCTCCCTGTTCTCCCCCCAGCCAGTCCATGCAAAATTCATGTAGTTTTTAGAGAATGTATGTTCTTTTGGTGAGGCCTAACATTGTTTGCACAGTTTTTTTCCACTGGGCTCTGATTGTTGTTTCTATCATGTCTTTGATCATGTCCATCATCTCGCCGCTTTCCACATGGGCGTCTTCAAGTGCTAAAATGCATCTGCGATGCCATATGGCCCATAGGACCGCGTCCCTTCCGACCTTAAACAAGTTGGCCATAAAGGTCGAGGATTGAGCGGTCCAATGCCCGGTTAGTAAGGCTCTCCATTCCCACGGCCAATCTCTATCTGTGCCTAGCTGGTCCCAAATCCGAACCCACCCACGCCAAATGAGGATTGAGGCAGGGCATTGCAAAAAAAGGTGTTCTATTGTCTCATTAACTTTTCTGGAGGGAAATCCTTCTTTGCAGGCCAGGCACCAGGGGAGGGTCACACCTTTATGTTCCAAGTGGGTGTGGTCAATGAGCCATGCATTTGTGGGTAGGCAGCGATGGGTGATTTGCCATTGGAGTGAGGCAGTTTTGGCTAGTTTGGCTTTTATCCCTTTAAACCATTTGATGGGTGTCAGTGAACTCAATGGGACATTTAAATGCCTTGCCCAACGATCCACTATACAGTCTTTCAGGTTGATACTGGTCCTAAGCATCCGATATGAGGCCTTAACCCCCAGTGAGTGGAGATATCGATATTTCGGTATGTCGTTCCTCGTGGGAATCTTCCATCTCCACTCGACGATATCTAAGGGGAGGTCCTGGATTGGCACCTCCGGTCTGAATGCCACCCAGGAGTCCCCGTCTCGTACGACCCTCACTCTATGGAGTATTCCAACATCAATCCAGAAGACTTCATCCGACCCTCCCCTGATCAGTCCATTACCGGCACTTCCCCTGGTCTGCCTATAATTACATGTCCCACACACGTTGCATCCGGGCCCTCTTAATACAACCCAGTCACCCTCCTCCACCGTTGGTCCTCGCCAAAGGGTCCTCAGCCATGCAAGAGGGAGAGCGAAGAGGATCTGGTCCAGCCTCTCGCCTATTCTTTGGCGGTGGGGGAGCTTTGTTCTCAGTTGTTCCTCGGTGACCCAGTTAGCCCTGGTTTGGTCCTAGAGATCCCCTACCCTCATGATGCCATTTCTTACCCATCCCTTCCACGGACGGTTGGAGCTAAGAAAAACCCGCCCCTGCTGATTTGTTACCCATCTGTTTCCAAATAGGGGTTGGCGCAGAACTTCCTCCCAGCGTTCAGGGAACAGTCTATCCGGAAGCGGGAGCCTCCTCCAGTCCTTTATTACGTCGATCCAAAATTCGTCTTTCCTTTGATCCTTGAGAGTTGCCGCCATATCTGATTGTGGTTGTGGCCGGGTGGGGGTCTGGGAAGTGCCCAGAAGACATCGTCTAACCATGTCATTGGGTGTATGGTGGAAGCAGCCTCTGGTGCCAGTCTCCAAAGTTGTTCCCAGGCCAGGGACTCCCAGGTAAGTCTGGGGGTGCAGATAAGCCGCTTCAACCATTGGAGTGCAAGGGCAGCTGTTTGAGTGGTTGGGTCGAGTATCCCCAGGCCACCTTGTGACCTTGGCTGCACCACTGCATCCCAAGCCACCCGACTAGTGGTATGGTGGTTTTCGTGGTCTCCATAGGAAGGCAGCTACCTGCCGTCTCAAGGCCTTTGAAGCCTCTCTGGTCAAGGGCCAAATTGCCGATTTATACAAGAGTGTTGCCAGAACCACATTATTAAATTTTAATGACTAGGGCCCTTCCCAAGAGGGATGTGTTTTTATCCTTCTATGCTCCCAGCTTTTGCAGGGCCGGAGACATTATCCAATTATCATTACTAACTAAGAGGGTGTTGGGGGATCAAATTAATTACAGATGGGTCCGACACCTGAATGTGGACCGATCCCTCTTCACGCGCATCAAATGGTTCAAGAGTAACAAAGCGAGGCCGACAAACATCACATCCTTGCAATGATAGATCGCCGACCGCTGCCTTCCGACTAACACCTAGTTGATCGACCACACCCACCTGGAACAGAAAGGGAAAGCGCTCCCGTGGTGTCACAGGTGCCTGACCGCTTTCCTGCGCAAAAGCGAAAAGAGACTATTGAACATATGTTTATGCAGTGCCCGGTGGCAGTGTTGACATTGCGTTGGTCACGGTGGGATCGCATCTGGCGAAAAGCAGTGACAAATGTTCACTGGTCGTGGTCCTAGCAGGCCATCCTGGCAGGACACTGTCCAGCAATGGGGAGTGCAACCCCCTTTGCGAGCAATCTGTTCAGTCCCGGTAGATAGTCAGTCTTGTGGGCACTCTAGTGGCATCCCCTAATTTCCTTCCTCTTCCTGACCACCGCCAGGTCCCATCTTTCCAACAGCCTTGCCTCCTCTGGTCGGGAGGGAGTTCCTTCTTCCCTGTCCAGGACGAGGAAACCTCCCAGACGTTGACTGAAGGTGAGAACTTCCCCGGCACTTGTAGCCCTGGCGACTACCTTTTCTACCTTCTCATGGAGCTTCTCCAACGCCTCCTTCTTCAAGAAGCGTGGAGGCGGCGGGAGCTGCATCGGCCTCCCAGAGAAGTCTAAGACCCTGGTCTCCTTTGTGAAGCCTCCTCCCATTATATCGAACTCTCTTCCGCCTATAGCAACCTCCAGCTACAGCTTCCTTCCTGTCTATCATGACTCAATCCCTCCCCTAGGTTCCAGCGATGGTCGCCAAAAGATAGCACTTTCCAATAGACTTTCTACCCTTTTTGCTACTGACTTCCGCAGTCATCGATTGCATTCTCTAGTCGCGGCCTTCCTCTACCCTTCTTTCCTCTTGCTCCTTATGCCTGATATCCCAGGCAACCTTCAAGTCCTCGCTTTGAGTGGCTTCCTAGCTCCGTTGCTCTTCTTCCTCATCTCTAAGAACACTCTCAGGTAGTATCAAAGTTTAGCCACCGTTCAGACTGCAACGAAATGCCTGCCTACCTCCCACCCCATTCCAGCTCCTTTCCTTTGGTCACTTCTACCCCTTCCTGATCGAATACTACCAGTACGTTCAGTTCAAGACCGAGTGTTGGCTACCCAGGGCCGTACCAAAGTCGAGTTCGCGGTTTGTTTTCCCGAGGAGCATCTTTGACCTATTCCAGGTAAGTTGTTCGGCAACAGTGAGTCCCGCGGTTGTGCAAGTGAGAGTAACTTACCTCAGAGATTCAGCTTTCAAAGTTCGAGCACTTAGCTCGCACAGAGACAAAAGAAAAGACCTTCCTCAGGCAACTAATCCTTGCCTTTCTTGCTGTTGAACCAGGTACCAGAATACCTTCTCCCTGGCGCCGATGAGTGGAGTGAGTACAGTGCCCAACCTGCTTGTTGGTTCAGCTGGTCATCCAGAAATAGCAAAGATGACTCCGCCAGTGTTCCCAACTACAGATATGGCTCAGCTGCTTGCCCAGCCGACGGATCCTCAGTGAGTTCCTATTCCCCTCTTGCGTCAGGGCTCAGAACTACTAAGCTTGGCGCCCAAATTTTTCCCGCTTCCTCTTTTTCCGACATTCCGGTAGCTCAGTCCGGCTCTTGTCCCTATCCGAAATTCCAAGGAGGCACCGGATTCCTGAGGCCTTCTGATAGCCAATAGGGGGTCCTAAAAAATGCCCTATGATGCTGAACGTCAAAAACATTCCCAGAAAGATGGGGACTCAATCTACATTCCTTTTTTTATTTATTTTTTTATTATTTTTTATTTTTTTTAAAGAACACCCCTTTCAGTGTTAGTGTTGCTGATACGAGCAGACAGCACTAGCACCGGAGGAGAGGCTCCATCTATTGGTGGGGAGCGTCACCTGCTGGAAATCGGGTCCAGCGTCCCATTACACATGAAAAGAATGATTTGGAATATCCTGGCTGTGTGCGAGTGGCCATGGTACCTGCCAGCATTGATTGCCCTGCAAAATCAGGGGATTGACTGAGCAGGCTGATGTGCAAAACCAGAAGCATCTGTGAGTTGTCTTCCAGCATTGTATCTCTGCACCCTCAGAGGGGAGGGCGCCAGGTTGGAAATTTAAGGACTGATACTGTCACCAGCAGCCTGCTCCAACACCCGCCTGCTTTCTGCCGCTGCCGGCTGTTCCCGTGGATGAGCTAAGGGCTGATACTGTCACCAACTGCTTGCTCCCCCTCCCGCCTGCTGACTGCTGGAAAACGGGACCAACGTCCCTTGTGCTTGATAGTCCAAAGCCTCAGGGCAGGAGCCTCTTCACCTTGCCTCCGACGCCCAATCTCTGCTATTATTTACAAGCTCCACTGCCCCTCCGTCTGTCAATAATTGCCTGTGCTGCTACTATTTCCTGGCTCCTCTGACCCCTCCGTATCTGTCGAGCATTCATCCTCCATACCACTGCGTTTCTACCAGGCAGTTAGAGGAGGGGGGGGAAAGTTCGGGGAAGTCCTCAGAAGGCTTCAGGGGGATGGCCGCATCCACCCTAGTCCAGTCTTTAAATATTAGACAGTAACCTCTCACTATCTCTCTTCCCCCTTGGTCTGACCCTGGTGCAGGGGGTTCCCCTTTCCATTCAACCTTCCCTATCCTCCCCCCATCAGGTCCCCCGAGCCAGCTTGTGCTGAATTCCTGAATTTTAAGTAGAATGTCTTTTTTTCTGTCAAGGCGTCTGATACGAGTTTTTACCTCCTCCCACACCGCAGTTATTTCGGTTTGAACCTGGTGCTGTATGCTTTCCGTGAACTCAGGCCCTTCCAATCTGGCACCCTCCATTTCGAATGTGCAGCGCCGTCTCCAAAGCGCCCAGAGCACCGCCCTCCGCCCCATTTTGAACATGTTGACGGTGAAGTCGTCTAGCTGGTCCGTGTGGCCTTTGGGCCAACTTTCAAACAGGATTGCCCGCGAGTCCCAGGGCCACGGGTCTAATGTTTCCAGCTGCCCCCAGATTCTGTCCCACCACCTCCACAGCCAGAGCGCCCCCGGGCATTGCAAGAAGATGTGTTTGATTGTCTCCGGGCGTTTTCTGGATGGGAACGAGTTGATGCATAGCTTGCACCATGGGAGGGCGCGGCCTCTCTGTTCCAGGGAGGTTCTGTCTATCAGCCAGTTGTTAGTGGGCAGACAGCGGTGTTCCAGCTGCCATTGAAGGGAAGCAATTTTAGCCGGTTTAACTTTGGCCATCTTGAACCACTTGATTGGTCTTAGATCATCTTCACTGACATTCAGGTACTCAATCTACATTCCTGATTGTTTTCAGAATTCCAAAATCCTGAGCGCAAACATTTTCAAATTGCACAATTCCACTCACTTCAAAATTTTGCAGACTGCCACCGAACCCCTTAGCAACTCGTAGGCTGACTCATCCCACTGAAGGCGCAGTACCTTGTGCAAATTTGTGAAACCAATTTCATCAGGGGAAGTGGTGACTTACCCGCAGTATTACCTGTGGTCGTATCTGCATTAATTTAGCAACTGCAGTGTTAACTGCACTATTAACTGCAGTAGTAACTGCTGTGTTAACTGCAGTTACTACTGCAGAATTAACCACAGTATTAACCGCAGTAATTAACTGCAGTAATTAACTGCAGTATTCGCCGCAGTATTGAAGTTGCTACTGCATTGTTAAACCACCAATACTTGGCCCAGCTATCGGTCGCGGCGCTTTCCCGTTAATGCGCCGCGCCTTTAGGGCTTCGGGGTACCGGACCTAAATGGCTGGAATCGCCAGCCAAAACAATTTCGAAACGGTACCCCAGCGCTTCGGCGAAAATTGGCACGCAGGGGCATTCCAGGCTTGGCATCGATAGCTGGGCCAAGTACTGGGGGTTTAACTCTACTATTGAAGTAACTGTTGCTACTGCAGTGGTAACTCTACTATTAAAGTTGCTACTGCAGTGTGAACTGCACTATTAACCACAGTATTAACCGGCCAAGTTAAGGCATTGACCTCTGTATTAACCAGAGAAGTTAACTGCTGTATTAGCTGCAGTATTAGCTGCAGTATAAACCGCAGTACTAACTGCCGCATTCACCACCTATGCCCTGGCCCGCTACCCTGAATTGCGCAGGGCCACTGTCACCCGGGGTTTACTGGGGGAAGGAAGCCCCATAAAATTTTAAGCACCCACGGTTTGATGATTGTTTTCTCTCTCATTTTGCTCAAAGTTTCAATCCTTAGAAACAGAAAAAATTCTTGGACGTCGGCGATGTGCCTCTACAGAAGGGATTTTTTTTTTTTTTTTTTTTTTTTTTTTAAGCCCTCAGACAAGCCAACTATCCCAATGGTGGTCAAAGAACCAATGACATCGGGATTGGAGGCTTGGGTGGCAGGCTGCTCCATCTAAAATAAGGTTTCAAAAACAAATGTCTTTCAAAACACTTCCGGGCCGTTCTTGCGCAGATGTGATGCATGTGGGCCTGCCAGCAATAGGCCTGGGCCGTGGTTTACCATGGTTTAAACCGCTGTCGGTAATACCTGTGTGGTATTGGACCCCCGCCGCACCACACGCCAAATGTGAAAAGACAGGAATATGGCGGTTGTATCTTTCTACATTTTAGCAATTTGGTGACGGGTGCAGCGAAGGCCATTGACTCAACCCAAACCTTTAGGGCCTCGCCGCACCACTGTCAAAAATGCAATTTTCGACAGTTCCTCTTCGCCACACAGGCTGTCGAAGTCGGAGACGGGAAAAAAATCCTCCAGTCGACAGCTCCTGTCGAAAGTTGTTGAATCCCCAGCCTGCTACTCCCATGCTTTCGACACTCCTCGGCTGCGCCATCGGCTTCTCGTCGAAATTCGGTGAGGGGGGGTAAGGTCGGGATGGACTAATACTTGTCGTACCCTCTGGCGCGTTCGTCTTTTTCCATCTTGCATTCACAAGTGCCGGCACCCTACAGTGCTGTGTGGCTAAAGGGGGGCAAACTGTCGAATGGAGGCTGTAGAATTTGTTCTGACAGCCGTTGAATTTTTTCGCCTTTCGACTGTGGTGCGGTGAGGCCCTTAGTGATGGGAGGGGTAGTTGTCATGAGGACGGACTTTTGTGACACCCCTTAGACAAAATTGGACCCACCGCAGCCACGCTGCGGCCCAGAAGAGGGAATGTCCTGCGGGGCGGCAGAACGGGTGAAGGAGCAGCAACGGCGGTCAGGCTGCAGGTCGGAAGGGGAGGCTGCGGCGGCGGCGGCGGCGGCGGCGGCGGCGGCGAGCCCGTGCGGGACGTCCTCCTCCTGACTGCTCTCAATGGTGTGCCACGTGGCATGCCCGACCATTTCCTTTACTATACACTCCTATTCCCGATTGTATATTCCCACCTATCTCGACCGTCCATCCTTTCTATCTCCAGCTACTCGTCTCACACGTTTTCCTCCTCGGATTCCTCATCTGGCACCTTGTCCTCCTCCTCGTCTTCCTCCTCGTCTTCCTCTTCGTCCTTGTTGTCCTCCTCCTCCTGGTCGTACTGCTCCTCCGGGTCGTCCTCCTCCTCCTGACTGCTGTCATTGGTGTAGCATGTAACGCGGCCAGCCATTTTTTTTATATTTTTTTTCGCTGTTATGTTCTTCTCCTCCTTCCCTCTCCCTCCTCCTCTTCCTCCTCCTCCTGTCCCCTTCCCTCTCTCCCCATTTTAATCCTCCTCCTCCTCTGTCTCCGCTACTCCTCCTCCTTCCCTCACCTGGAGAAAACAACATGACTCTAGCTTCATATGCACCGGCTGCCTGTCACTGGCCCGATCCTGACTCCGCATTCCACCCTGCTGTTGCTCCTCGTCTCCCCCAACCCGACAGCCTTTGCCCGCTGTTGCCGCCTGCTGCCACGTCCCGGCCGCTTCCGCCTCCTGCCTGCTCCGCTCCTCCCCTCAATACATCCAAAGCGATCTTTATTGCGATCGGATACATCCAGAAAAGTCCAGGTGTGGTACATCCAGAAAAGTTGTGGTCTGAGTGCAGGCTTACTCGAAGGAGGAGGTGGTGGGAGGACGACAAGGAGGACGCATAGGAAGAGGACAAGGATGAGTGGGAGGACAATGGAGAGGAGCGGGATGATCACCGTACTTGAACATGCAGTGGAAATATACAATTCAACAGTTTCATCTGTGCATGAACTGAGCAGCCTGCCAATGTGCAAAATGAGAAGGAATATTCCGCAACTCGGCGCAAGAACATAGGAACATACACCTCGACGGACAGATATATTGGAAAGAAATCCCGGTGTGATATGGACTAAGGAGCTGTCAGCTGCAAATGTTGCTGCCACAGACACAGAGAGAGAGAGAGAGAGAGAGAGAGAGAGAGAGAGAGAACAGGTAAGTCTCCCACCTTGCAGCTGGCCTCATGCTACTTCCATCCGTAGGATGAGCAAAACACCGAATGAATATACGGCTAGAACATGGAATATACACTGTCACGCTTGTGTGTGTTGTCATATTCGCTATACACTCAAAAAAAGCATGACTATACCAGACTGTTTCGTCGGACGCTTGTGTGTGTGTGTGTGTGTGTGTGTGTGTGTGTGAGAGAGAGAGAGAGAGAGAGAGAGAGAGAGAGATTGGCCCAGGTAAGTCTCCAACCCCACGGCTGCCCTCAGGGTACTTAGAGTGTATAGCGAATATGACAACACA